>JAXCMG010000016.1:223077-301338 GCA_034642415.1 Podarcis siculus
GTGCAGGCGTGCTCCGCTAGGTGAACACGACCTCCTTGAGCATGCAGCACCTTTGCACATCATATTGCCGTGCTCATTCACACGCATATTTTCTCCCAAAGCTGTACAATTATCCAAACAGATAAGATACACAAGGGCGTCCTGGGCATAGCCCCCCTCCACCCGCCCACCAACTAAATCATAATTTCATTGGGCTAAGATTTGGGATCAAAGCTTTTAGCTACAACCCAGCACATAAAAGCACCCTAGTCAAATTGCATGTGCAAGCAGAAAAACAGGGACACACACACACTTAAATTAAGAAACTATGGACACATACAGACCCCCCTAAGCCAGGAAGGGAGAACAGATCAGGACCACCACCCCAAGCCCACTTATCATCACCATCCAAGACACCTTTACTTGGGCTGTTAAGAAAGTAGGTCACAACTGAGGGGGTGGGGAGGGGGGCAGTGGTGAAATCACCAGGCAGCAGTCTTCCCCACAAACCAAACACCTCAAAGTCTCCCCCACCAGTTCACAGCCCCATCTTATAAGGTCTGCTACCTTTCTGAGGCAACTAACTAGCTAGCTGCAGCTCTGTTTTTGTTCTCAAATGTGTCCATTATGGCGAGAGTCCCCGATTATTGATAAGTCAGGTATTCCCATAACTCTTGGAGGCCATGCATGTGAAATTTCAGATGCATCCTTATCCCCATGGAAAACTTATCTGCTGATTCATAGCACTGGGGTGATGGTTGCATTTAATCCAAACTAAGTGGTGCTCCTCGTTATATTACAGACCATTATAATGTGCTTTACCCACTGCATTAAGGTTTGGTTCCTACCGGTGCGAAGGGCCCAGTCATCGCCTAAGGGGAGCAGGTATGATTTCTGGGGAATGAAGGCACATCTCTTGTGTTACAGGCTGCTTGGTGCCTGCGCAAAAGAGACGTGGAAGTAACCACAAGGGGCCTGGGATCTATGCTGTGTTGGAATTTGTGGGATGGTGTCATATTCAGAGGTGAGTGAATAGAAAGATATATAGGGGAAGAAGGTGCACTTGTGCAGTGTATATGGAAGGGAGAGTACACATGCATCTGCATATTGAGCAATGAACTTAGGTAATTGTTGTAAAATAATGCATGATTCTTCATAATTTGTCTCTCTGTGTGTGTGCTGGACGTGCCCCCACTGCTCCTAGTGTTATTCTACACAGAGGCGCCTGGAATATATGTCAGAGAGTGGGGAGCCAAAAGGCTATGCCCCCCACTCCCAAGATGCTGCCCCACCCTGGAACATCTTAGCAGAGGCTGTTTGTGTGCACTCACGCATGCGCGGATGCGACACCTTTGATGAGGAACATATGCATCTGCTTCCCTTTACTGCGGAGGTGGTTCTGAACACGTGTTAACTTTTTCTGGCGTGCTGCTACACAAACTCTAGTGCAAAGACGTGCACACGCATTCATGACTGTGCTGCACGAGTGGTATATGGATTTGTCTCTATGCACTGTACAGCGAGACTGAGAGAGGGGGAGGGGTGGGGTGTTTTCACGCATGGAGAGCCGTAAGGCTGTGTTATATAAGGATGTGAGCCGAGGATTCCCAGTTTGCAGCAGCTTCCCCAAGCACCACAGAGGCGTGCCCCACTCCTTGCCTGTAGCCCCCTAGACCCCACTCCCCTCCTAGGCCAACTGATTTATGCTCACGCAAAGCGCTGCCAATGAATGGAGGCTGCGCTGGGAGAGACCCCTGACCTCGCCCATGACCTCTGACCCTGTCTGGCTTCACAGACAGGCTGCAGCTGGGTCTCTCCCCCTTGACCCTTTAATTCCAGACCCGCCCTTCCCCACCAAGGAGACTGCCAGACATTAACCCTGTGAGTGCCACAGCTCTCAAAAGAGCAGCCGACTCAGCTAGGATTGTGGGGTGAGTGGAGGGGGGTTCATGTACCTGACCCTGCCAAGATGGAAGGAGGTGTGCTTTTCGGAATAGAGGGAGAGGGAAGAGGAGTCTGGAATCCTAGCTGCCACCCTTGTTCTAAATTCATCTTTACTTCTCCAAATCCTCAGTCAACCTATTTCAGCAGATCATGCAAACCACTTCCAAATGAAAGAGTGTTTCCAGCTCTATCCCAAAGACATGCTCTCCTGCTCTCAACCCCACCCCTTCCCGAATCTCAGCAGAATAACATTTACACTCTGCAAGTTCCAAGTCAAAAGGGGGGGCACGGAAGGGAGACGCTGTTCAAACCCTGAAAATGCCCCATCTCCCTTCTCCCGCCTCAACACCAAGCTCTCCTCGCTGCTTTCCCTGGGCTCCTCCTACTCTCGTGTTGCATTGCCCTCCCCACCCCTAAACGTTAGCGGGGAGGGGGGCACACACACACACACACCCCTTCAGCTCCATGGATGCCCCAAACCTCCCACAATGCCCTCCTCCCCTGCTCCACGGAGGACAGGTTAGGGGCTGCAAGCAGAAGCAAAATGTAGAGTCATGGGGGGGGGGGGAGAGGCAAGCTCTTTGGGCCCCCCTCCCCCATTCCTGCCTGCAACTGCAGAGAGGTGCATCTTGGGATGAATAAATTATATGGGCAGTGGAATGGCAGAATTCAGGGACAGACGAAAGAGAGCGAGAGGGGGAGAGGCAAGCAAAACCAGGCAGGGTGGCAGGGAGGAGAGAATTGCTGCTGTCTCCCAAGGAGGTTGCCTGGATTTGTGTTCTTCCCCCACCCCCAGATGCCAAGACCCCAAACCTTCGCCCAAGATGCCCAATGCATAACTGGAAAACAATTCATGATCTCCGGATCTGATTCGCCTGCAGCCACCTTACACAAATCCTACAGGCCCCACTTCCAAGGCAATCTTCCGCTCCACCCCCCCCCACTTCAAGATCCCCGCTCCCCACTAAAGGAGCACCTCAATCCACAGCCTGCTTGCTCCAACCCACTTTTCTTCCGGCTCCCAAGAAAGGAACCCAAGTGTCCTGACAGTCGCTTTTCCTTTTGATATTGCAGAAAAGCCTCCATCCCTCCCCTCGAAATATGTGCATTAATGGGGAGGGGGGAGAAACATCTGAAAGGGGTCCCCTTCGCAATGTTTATTGCAATGCACAGCACCAATCCTAGGCAAGATGACAGAAAAGAGGCGGGCGAGGGAAAAGAGGAAAGTATCAAGGGGATTCTACGATTCTTATGCTGCAGCCCAACTCTTAGGAGCAAGCCCCCGTGAAGTGTAGGGCTTGCTTCCGAGTAAACACGGGGCTCGCACTGCCTCCCCCCCCCCCACTTTGCGCTCGAGGGCAGAGCCCTCCTGCAAAAGGAACCTTCCTATCTTTTCCAAGCGGCCCCAGCGCCCCAACTTCCTTCCTTCGGAGCAGCCTCCCATTGCAGCGCCCCTCACCCCGCCCTGCCGACCTACCTGATCCTCGGGGGGGAAGGGAGGGGGCTTGCGGTGATCCTCTCTTTCCCCCAGTTAAGAGCTCCCACAAAGTGGGCGCGCGGGGTGGAGGGGGAAAGCGATCCAGACGAACAAAGAACGCGCATCTTACAAGGTGGATGGGGAGGGAGGTTGCCTGCCATTCTCTTGCCGACCCCTCTGCTCTGATTTGGTGGGGGGGAGAGGAGGAACCCCTCCTCCTCCTCCTCCCAGGCTCCTGGTTCCCCTCTCTCCGAACTTGACCTCCAGTCCAATCTGCTTCTCTTTCGTGCGCGCGCGTGTGTGCCCCCCCTCTCTCTTTTTTTCCAGGCTTCTGCACAGGAAAATACACAGCGCGAGAGGCTGAGTTAGAAAGGGGCCCCGCAGGGGAAACGGGGAGGGAGGGGAAAGAGGGGAGGGTGGGGGGCGGCTGTCCAGCCCAGGAGTTTTGCTGCACCTGCAGGGGAGAAGGAAGCTTTGCCCTTCTTTGCATCTTGCAGAATTGGTGGGGCGGCGGCGGCGGAGCGCGCGCGCGGGGTGTGCGGGTAAAAGGAGGAGAGAGAGAAAGGGGGTCTCTCCGCAACTCAGAGCTAAAAGAAGAAACCCAGGAGTGAAAGGAGACGAGGCTGGCGGCGGCGGGAGAGGGAAGGTGGAGAGGACGGACAGAGGGGAGATGTCAGGTTGCTGGGCGAGGGAGGGGAACGAAGCAATGCATGAACTCAAGGGCAGGAGGAAAACGGGGAGGGGGGCGGGGTGCTGAAAAGGGAGAGAAAGCAGCAGAATTGCCGCCGCCACCCCGCAAAAAATGCAGAAGTAGGGTTTGCAGAGGAAGAAGGTTAAGGAGGAGGGAAAAGAGGGTTAGGAAGGACGGGATCCGGGAGGGGGTGGATCCCTAAAATAAGAGGAAAGGAGATTTGGGAAGCGGGCTCGGAGAGCAGGAGAATGACAGCAGAGACGGGGAGGGAAGGAGGAACAAGGGGGCTGGGAGGCTGCCATAGGCCACTTACCGGGGAGTAAAGCCACTGAACTTCCAGCGGGAAGGAAGGAAGGAGCCTCAGATAAGGTTGACAGGAGAAAGTCAGAAGGGAAAGCTGGCGAGGGAGGGAGATCGGCAGAAGGAGAAAGAGATTAGCGGGGAAGGCAAGGCAAAGGGGCTGCTGCTGCTGCTGCGGATGCAGAGAGAAGAGGAAAGAGGGAGGGATAGAGGAGTGCAAAAAGGGCATGCCCCCTGTCCCGGTTCAGTGCAAGCGGGGATGGCTCGGGAAGGGGAGGACGCCCCCCTCCACCGCTCTCTGCCGCCACCGATCTTTAATTTCAAGCCTCGCCGTGCACTCACCTGCCAGGACCCGAAGCGCTGCTGCTGCTGCTGCTGCTGCCGCCGCCGCCACCAGCCTCCTCCGCCTCCTCCTCCTCCTCCTCTGCGTCTCCACCGGCAACGAAGACCAAGTCTCCGGGGCCCGCCAGCGCTGCATGCTGGGAGAGGCTCTTTGGGGGTGCTGGTGATGTCATTGGTTGGAGAAGGGGGGGCGGGATATTGGATCCCCTCCCGGAAAAGAAAGGGGTGGGAGAGCGAGGGAGAGAGAGAGAGAGACGGAGGGAAGAGAAAAGAAAGCAAAGCGGAGCAGCCGACTCCCTCCCTCGCTCGCCCTGGAGTGGCTGGTTTGAGCCTGAGCCGCTGGACTGCGCTAAGCAGCAAAGCTCCCGGCTGCAGGAGGCGCGCTCGCCCGTCGCCCGCTTCATTGGCGGGGGGAGGCTGCACGGGGTCTGATCTGGTGCCCCAACACAGCTAGATGGGGAGGAGGAGGAAGGCTGAGTTTGGGTGGTGGTGGTGGAGGAGGAGGAGGAAGCAGGACTCCTGGGTCCCTGATCTCTCTCTCTCTCTCCCTCTCCCCACCCGACCGCAGCCAGCTGACTTGGGTCAAGTGATAAGCAAGGGAAGAGATTATAAACGGAGAGAGGGCCCAGCAGGCGCTAGGTTCTTTGCAGTGCCAGGCTTGGATCCCTCCTGGTAATTGCCCCTGGGCATGTGCGGAGTGTGCTTCCCTCGCCCATGGAGGCGTGCCGTTAGGTGCCAATCAGGGACTAACAAGATGCACAGTAGCCATAAAAACTCCAGGTAGGGCACCAAACGGTGGCAGGATGAGCCTGCTCTCCTTTCTCGCTTAGCTAAGGGGGAAACTGGCATTCCAAAGAAAGGTCCCAGTCCTCTAGCATTGCCAGCGCGTAAGGGGAAGGATCCTGCTCGGTATAGATCGGGCAGGCAGTCCTCTGATGGATTTCCATCCTCTGAACCCACTCTAAGCACATAGGAGGGCCTGGTCTGGAGCTTGGGCCCATCTTTGATTCCCTAAGCTCTCTAGGTTTCTCTTGAACAACCTGGAAGGAAGAGACCCTCCTTTCCCCATCAACTGAGCAAGGCTTCCCCATCTCCTAGGTAGACCTCGGAAAAGGCTCAAAGGAAGTCTCCAGTGCTTGTTTCCTTAATCTTATTGCTGCCACTGAACAAGCAAACCAATTCTGATCTGGGCCTCTGAATTGGCAGATTCTGGAAAAGAATTGCCCAAAATTTAAACTAGACAGTGGACTTATCAGTGTGGCTACTACAGCTTAACTGGCATTTCTTTCAAGGAAACTGTATTCCTGCCCCATGCAAGCCACTCCTAATCCCAAAATCTTAAATTAGCAGGGAATTATGGATGAAGCGACGAAACCTCAAGAGGCTCAAGAAAGTCCCCCTTTCAAAAATGTCATATACATATTTTTATCTCTCCTTTTGGCCCGATGGGCTTACAAAATCATTTTAAATCTGGAAAACGTGTCACACATAGCAAGCAAAGCAGCAAAAATAAAATAATCAGAAAAATATACAACAAATGAGATGAACGAAAAGCAAACTGGAAACCAATGAACAAAAACTAATAAGAGCAAACAAGAAAGTTTATAGATAACTGGAGAGCCTAGAAGCTGTCTAATAAAAACAACCCTTTAATCCAGGGTGCTTCCAGACTGCCACTATTTTGGGGTGTGATTCAGTCACGCACTGGTAAACTCTTGGTTTTGCAGTGCGTTGATTTGAAGATTTTGCACAACAAACCTGCCCACCCCAAAATGGGGATTTTGTGATATGGAAAGTTATGGGAAAATGCACTGGACAGTGTGGGGTAGTGTTTGCTGGATGCTGTGTCCTCTAATCTCCTGAATTAACTAGGATGAAGGCTCAATAAACAGAAACTGACCCCAGTTTCTAAAAACCAGGAGAAAGAGGACAGAAAGAATCTTCCCCAGATGTTTCACTCTGTTCCGGATATGGATAGAGAAGAAATTTGATTCAGTTCACATTAAAGATAAAACTACCAAATTCATACTTACCGAAACACAGGCAACTTTTGAAATCTATACGTCTCTGAATTTTGCAGCGCAGTACTCCAGCCAAGTAATACTGTATGTAGAAAAGTGCACATGCTAGAAGAAAATGTGCATGAAAATGCACATGTTGGCAAAATTAACAATGTGTTATAATAGGGTAAATTGTTTTGCAAAAATGTGTATGTTAGGCAAAATGGCACACTAATACATATATTAGGAGAAGTCTGAACTGAAATGTTGATGTATTTTCTTGAGGACTTTTATAAAAATAAATAAATCACAAACTGATGTGGAAATGCGGATGGCAGAGAAATTTCAAGTAGAGCTTCCAAGACATGGGGAAGAGTTTTGGTTCGATCTTACACAGTGGTTTAGTTAGGTAATTTTATACTTTGAACATTGGACTTAATGACTTACTTCTAAGTGTGGTAAGTTAGCTCTGCTGTGTTTGGTGGCCCTTCTACACATTCAGCTGAGTGGGGGCCTGGACTTCTGCCCCCCCAAGTGTTGCCGTGATGGAACCACTGCTACACAGGAGGTTCTGGACTCTCCTCCCTTGGAAGATTTTAAGCAGAGATTGGATGTCCATCTGTCATGGATGCTTTCGCTGAGATTCCTGCATTGCAGGGGGTTGGACTAGATGACCCTTAGGGTCCCTTCCAACTCTACAACCCTAACTCTACTCTCTTTCCACAGACTAACCTGCACCCAGTTAAGGCCATGTGTATTTTCTCTCTAAAGCTGGAGGAGACAACGGGTCTTATCACAAGGAGGTTTGGATAAGGTGTAGTGAGGAATGCCAAAGTGACAGCAGAGGCAGTGGATGTGTTTTATTAATGTCCACACGGATGGTTTCTCTTTGAGCAGGAGAGGCCTAAATCATATCAACCCCACTCTTTGTTAAAAATTATATACCACTCATCAGCAGTGCTTCTAGTTTACAAAAAACAAGTTTTTAAAATATATATATATATAACAATATAGGTTTTTTAAAAACATATTTGTGGCAACTTAAAAGATGCCTACACAGCACAAGCTTATGTGGAGAGGGTATTCAATAAACAGGGCACAATCGATAAGGCCCCTTCTCTGGTCATAAGAACATCAGTGTTGTCAGGCTCACTAGGTGTTGTGGCACCTACACTTTGAAGTTCCCTCTTCTTGAATATTATTCTAAGTTGGCATGTTTTTCCTTAACTATAGTTAAGAGTAACCATAGCCAGGACTTTTTTTCAGCCAAAACTCACTGGACTCAGTTCTGGCACCTCTCAGGTGGGCACCACTGTCATTATAAGAGAGTAAGGGTTCATGGTGATTTCTGGCACCTCTTTTTCTAGAAAAAAAGCACTGAACATAACTTATTTTTTTATGTTTGCATGAAAATAACAAAACAACATTCAATAGAATTTCCTGAAAATCACCCCAAAAAACCAACAACCCAGAAGGCAACTGTATATCACAAATTTTAGCTGTGCACAAAATTAAAAATTAAGAGTCAGAGTCCAGGAAAGCAGCGTAAATGTAAGTTTTTAAAAGGCTTTTAAAGGTCATTATTACCTTCACCTTGCAAATTACCCAAGGGAGGGCGTTTCAGAGGGTGGGTGCTATCAGAGAGAAGGACTGTTCCCATGTTGTCACCATGCTGGTTGTGATTAGACCAGGTCTCCTCAGAAGATCTGAAAGATCAGCTTGCTTTGTACCAGGCGCGACAGTGTGCCAGGTATCCTGGTCCCAAGTTGTTTCAGGCCTTAAATGTCAACAGCAAAATCTTGGCTCAGCAGCTAATGCACAGCCAGTGCAGATCTCTCAACACTGGTGTGAAATGTGCAAATGCTGAGGTTCCCCGACCCAGGCAGCTGCATTGTGCACTAGCTGCCTGCACGTTTTGAACCCAGTGCAAGTAGCAGCCCCACATACAGTGCATTGTACTAGTCTAATTGTGAGCTTACAAGTGTATGGACCACTGTCGCAAAACTATCCCTCTCCAGGAACAGTCATGGTTGGTGAAGTTTCAGTTTGTCCCATTTTGGACATAATAAACAATAATCTAAAACTGGAAGTAAAAACTGGTTGACTTTCACTAGTGCTTTAATTTTTTTTTAATGTTTAGGTGAAAAAACTATGCCACCCTTCAGTTAAAGAAAAAGAAAAAAGGGTGGCTTACAGTACAGTGATAAAACCATTGAAGGAATAAAACCCATACAGAATAAAATAGCAGAAACCGAAATGAAAACAGAGCCCTGAAATTTGGCACAACAGATAAAACCATAATCAGGAACAGCTTCGGCTTATATGAAATGCTGGGGCGCCTTGTGCAATTAATAAGGTCTTTGAGTGGCGCCCAAATGACATCAAAGATGATGTCACACAAGCCTATCCCTAGCCGGTTCCAGTTAGCAGCTGCGTTTTGTACTAACTCAAGTTCCTGAACAGTCTTCAAAGGCAGCCCTAAGGACAAGGCATTGCAGCGATCTAATATAATTGTGGACAAGGCATGGATAACTGTGATCAGGCTATCTCTTCCCAGGAAATGTGGCAGCTGTCACTTCAGGCTGGCTAATGTTGGAGGGTATGCCACTGTGATGGCAGGACGCTAGACTAGATGGGCTTTTGGCCTGATCCAGCAGCGTTCTTCTTACATAAGTGCAGCTTGCAACTTGCCATGATGCCTAGGAGCCAGAGGGAAACCTGAGCGAGGAAGAGTGCCGTTGTGCTCATGTTCTACTTGTGCATCTGGCGGGATTAGGTAGGTGTTTGGCCTGATCCAGCAGAAGGGCTTTTATTGAGGGCATAAGCTCTGGGTCTTCCCCCACATGCAGAGGCAAAAAAAGGCTTGTGACTCCTATTGTCGACGGATAGATTACTGTCTGTACTATAACTGGGTGTGAATGCCTTTGCAGACCCTCCAAGTGACTTTATTTTCCACGGACAGTCCTGGATTTACAGAAGCCGTCCTGGTTTCTGATTATTTGATCCTGGAATATCCCGCTTTTCCTTAGTACGTCCCTATTTTCACCGAAAAAATTTGGGAGGGTATGGTAGGACGTCCCTATTTACATTGGATCGATGTTGGTGGGTGTGGAATTATGTGACACCCCCCCCCCCCAGCCAAGGAAATATGTAAATATACAACCTTTAGAAGACACCTGAAGGCAGCCTTGTATAGGGAAGTTTTAAAATGTTTAATGTTTTATTGTTTATGTATATGCTGGAAGCTACCCAGAGTGGTTGGGGCAAACCAGTCAGATGGACGGGGTATTATTATAATAATTATTATTATTAAAGGAACTTTTCGTACAAAGATTACCATAATAAAGGACAAAAGTGGTAAGGACCTAACAGAAGCAGAAGACATCAAGAAGAGGTGGCAAGAATACACAAAGGAATTATACCAGAAAGATATGGATGTCTCGTACACCCCAGGTAGTGTGGTTGCTGACCTTGAGCCAAACATCCTGGAGAGTGAAGTCAAATGGGCCTTAGAAAGCACTTCAAATAACAAGGCCAGTGGAAATGATGAAATTCCAGCTGAAGTATTTAAATTTTTAAAAGATGATACTGTTAAGGTGCTACACTCAATATGCCAACAAGTTTGGAAAACTCAGCAGTGGCCAGAGGTTTGGAGAAGATCAGTCTTCATCCCAATCCCAAAGAAGGGCAGTGCCAAAGAATGCTCCAACTACTGCACAATTGCGCTCATTTCACATGCTAGCAAGGTTATGCTTAAAATTCTACAAGGCAGGCTTGAGCAGTATGTGGACCGAGAACTCCCAGAAGTGCAAGCTGGATTTCGAAGGGGCAGAGGAACCAGAGACCAAATTGCAAACTTGCACTGGATTATGGAGAAAGCTAGAGAGTTCCAGAAAAACATCTACTTCTATTTCACTGACTGCACAAAAGCATTTGATCGTGTTGACCACAGCAAACTATGGCAAGTTCTTAAAGAAATGGGAGTGCCTGATCACTTCATCTGTCTCCTGAGAAATCTCTATGTGGGACAAGAAGCTACAGTTAGAACTGGATATGGGACAACTGATTGGTTCAAAATTGGGAAAGGAGTACGACAAGGCTGTATATTGTCTCCCTGCTTATTTACGGTAACTTATATGCAGAATTCATCATGCGAAAGGCTGGACTGGATGAATCCCAAACCGGAATTAAGATTGCCGAAAGAAATATCAACAACCTCAGATATGCAGATGACACAACCTTGATGGCAGAAAGTGAGGAGGAATTAAATCACCTTTTAATGAAGGTGAAAGAGGAGAGCAGTGAGAGATTTTACTGTTCCACGATCACTGCTGATGGTGACAGCAGTCACGAAATTAAAAGACGCCTGCTTCTTGGGAGAAAAGCAATGACAAACCTAGACAGTATCTTAAAAAGCAGAGACATCACCTTGCCGACAAAGGTCCGTATAGTTAAAGCTATGGTTTTCCCAGTAGTGATGTATGGAAGTGGGAGCTGGACCATAAAGAAGGCTGATCGCTGAAGAATTGTTGCTTTTGAATTCTGGTGCTGGAGAAGACTCTTGAGAGTCCCATGGACTGCAAGAAGATCAAACGTATCCATTCTTAAGGGAATCAGCCCTGAGCGCTCACTGGAAGGACAGATCCCGAAGCTGAGGCTCAAATACTTTGGCCACCTCATGAGAAGAGAAGACTCCCTGGAAAAGACCCTGATGTTGGGAAAAGATGGAGGGCACAAGGAGAAGGGGGACGACAGAGGACGAGATGGTTGGACAGTGTTCTCGAAGCTACCAACATGAGTTTGACCAAACTGCGGGAGGCAGTGAAAGACAGGAGTGCCTGGCGTGCTCTGGTCCATGCGGTCACGAAGAGTCGGACACGACTAA
Organism: Podarcis siculus; assembly: GCA_034642415.1. Taxonomy (NCBI): domain Eukaryota; kingdom Metazoa; phylum Chordata; class Lepidosauria; order Squamata; family Lacertidae; genus Podarcis; species Podarcis siculus. The sequence continues at coordinate 234,696 of JAXCMG010000016.1, forward strand.
ATGACTAAACAACATTATTATTATTATTGAATAGGATGTCCCTAATTTCATTGAATAAATTTTGGAGGGTATGCTTATGTTGCCAAGGTGCATCCAAGCCTCCTTCTCAGTTTTGCTTACCTCTTTCACTGCACTGTCATTGGGACATCACAATTGGGAGGGAAAAAAGAGCTGTACACACGTCAGAGGGTGTGGTGAGATATCCTGCATGGATTTTCATTCCTGCAGCCAGTCTCAGAGGCCACCGACCCCCTCTATTCTGGAAACACAATTATTGCACAGAAACTTTTGGCCAGGCCTCAAAGCCTAGGTCATTAATTGTAGCAGCAAAGTCTTTGCAGAAGAACACCATAAAGAAACTCTGCATTGCTGTTGCACGGCGATAAGTCGAATCCAGCCGGCTTGCAAAAAAAGGGGAAAGGGAAAAGAAAGGGGGGGAAAGACTGCTTTGACACGAAGGTGACTTCCGTGATCGGATTAAGCCTAGGCAACGAGAATGCAGTGCTTGAAACGTCTGAGAATTCAACTGCCTTTGACATGGGAAGTGCAATATCTTATGGCCTGGTTTTGCCCTCTAAAATGGCTGGGTATTTTAAAGCTTAAAATAGGCCACAAGAATTCACAGCCTGCGGCAGCCCTGATGTGTGGAATTTTTTTAGCCCGAACTGGCACCGCATGCCCTAGTTTCTTGATTTCTTGGATAAAGCACCGGAGGTGTGCACATCCATTGTGTGTGACACACACACACACACACACACACACACACACACACACCCCATTCAGGCTGTGCTTCTACAGACACCTTTACTTCCAGGGTCCCAGCTACCTGGTTATGCTGCCTAGCTAGGCCCAAGGAGCGCCTCACAGTTTGCCTAGCAGCTGCAGGCCCCACTCCTTTTCTAGACATTTTAGGGTTGACCTGGAAGTGGCTGGGCAGTCTGTTCTGCGGTGAAGCAAGGCAGTCATTATCCGCTTACACTTGCTCACTGGTGTGCAACAGGAGGAAGAGTTGCCAGTTTGGCGAGCTAAGAAATGCCAGGCAGAAACAAACAAAACAACAGCAACTTTGTTAGAGTGGGGCAAGGCCTGTGCTTAAGGCATCTCTGTTCACATGTTGAGGCAGACCCTCCAAGTGTCCCTATTTTCCAGGGACGTCCCTGATTTAGAGACGCCATCCTGGTTTCTGATTCGATCCCGGAATGTCCCGCTTTTCCTTAGGATGTCCCTATTTTCATTGGAGAAATGTTGGTGGGTATGGAGCAATCCTGTATAGGGAAGGTTTTTAGAAAAATGTTTAATGTTTTGTTATGTTTTTTAACTGTTATGTTTTGTTATGTTTTAACTGGGCAACCCAGTAAGATGTGTGGGGTTATAAATAGTATAAATAATAATAATAATAATAATAATAATTTATACCACACCCATCTGGCTGGATGTCCCCAGCCACTCTGGGCGGCTTCCAACAAAATATTAAAATACAAAAGTCTATTAAACATTAAAAGCTTCCCTAAATAGGGCTGCCTTCAGATGTCCATTATGGAATAAGACGTTCCTGCTTTCATTGGAGAAATGTTGGAGGGTATGGTTGAGGGCCTGTTTGCCTTCTGTGCAAGTATGACATGCCTAGAACAAGGATTGGGTCGGGCCCTGTTCAGAAAACGAATCCCTGAAGTATATTTTGCATGGTGTAAATCAAGAGAAGACCACTCATTGAAAGGCGTTTCGTGCTGCCACCCAAATGCACCTGTTGACTTTGGTGGGCACTTGCCAAGGCCTACCCCACTTTTCCTTGCTACTAGTCCTACTAGGTTCAATTTCTAGCATCAACAGTCAAAAGGATTAGGTTGCAAGTAATGGGCAAGACCTCTGGCTGAGGCTGCCAGCCAGAGTAGACAATACTGAAGGATAAATAGTCTTGTGACAAGGCAGCATCCTATGTTCTAAATGGAATCTCCAAATTCAAAGGTGGAATACCTCTGTAGATGAGCTGCTAAAAACTAGCAGCAAGGGAGGGCCTTCTCAGAGGCATCTGATTGGCTATTGCTGACACAAAATATTGGACTAGATTTTCCTAATGTTCTTAACCACGGAATATTAAAAGCCACCTGCTCTCTCCACCCTTAAAAAAAAAGTGAGAGAAGGGGCACAGTAGAGAAGGCGCTCTTCTCAAACTATTTCTGGATTTGGATAATCTGGGTCAAGGGTTGGTCGGACACTGGCCGTAGATCACCAGCCCCATAAGATATGGGCAAGAAAAGCCAGACAGATGTCAGCCTTAAAGAATGTGGCAGGCAGAAAGCCATCCTGCCATGATGAGGTTGTGTCGTAAAGGAGAAAATATGTGCCTACCCCATCTGAAAAACCTTCAAAATCCTGGGCATTGGGTATTCAAGGGAGAATTGTTTCCTCAACTTCTTACCTGATCAGTTTTGGACAGTTGTCAACTGTAATATGGCCTTTGAGGCAGTAGCATCAAATAGCAGGAAAAGCAGAAGCAGATCTCTCAGTGAAATCACTGAATTATAGTTGTCCATTGTGTTTTGGAAACCTGGTATCTGAGGGGCAGGCCTTGCCCGTCTTGCAAACTAACCATCTTCAGAAAAGTTGCACGCAACTTTTCACAGTACAATACCTAAAAGCACTTTCATGTGTAAGCCACACCCAGAACAAGATTGTTCTGACTGAGATTGTTTTCCTTCCGTTTTTTCCAGAAAGTAAATTTGCAGCTTGATTGCACTGAGGCACCCATGACCTGAGTTTGAGTCACCACTGGGAAACTGAGGCTCGTTTCAAAATGCTAAATGAAGCACTGCTGGATGATTGTTGTTGTTTAGTCGTTTAGTCGTGTCTGACTCTTCGTGACCCCATGGACCAGAGCACGCCAGGCACTCCTGTCTTCCACTGCCTCCCACAGTTTGGTCAAACTCATGCTGGTAGCTTCGAGAACTTTGTTGTCCCCTTCTCATTGTGCCCTCCATCTTTCCCAACATCAGGGTCTTTTCCAGGGAGTCTTCTCTTCTCATGGGGTGGCCAAAGTATTGGAGTCTCAGCTTCAGGATCTGTCCTTCCAGTGAGCACTCAGGGCTGATTTCCTTAAGAATGGATACGTTTGATCTTCTTGCAGTCCATGGAAATCCCTGATAACTGTCCTCATTGCAGCCCTGTGAGGGTGCTTGCATGTATGGAGAAAACTTGGGAGTGGGGCAGCCTCATTAAGCCCTCATATCCTTTATGAGGAACGACTGTGGCTTGGTGGATAACAGATAAGGCTGGGAGGAACTCTCTTCTGAAACCCTAGAGATCAGCAGCTAGTTGGTGTGTAGACAATACTGGATGGGCCAATGGTCTGACTCAGTACAAGGCAGATTCAAATGTTCCACTGATCTGGGGCCTGAGCCCCCATTTCTCTGGTCCCAGCTCCAAGTTCTAACTACAGTACTGACTCTCCTTGGCTTTTGCTTGTCTTGTCGAGTTCTCGCTCTCTAACATGCTGTTGTTGTTTGCTGTGGTTTATTTATAGCCATCCCACTGGAAGGACAAATGGAAAATAATGCAGAATAAAAGGGATTATCATTGGCTCAAACTGGGGCAGGCATAATTAACAGGAGATAGAATTGGAAGGAACAATCCACTTCAGGGCTGCCCTTTTGATATGAACCCGGCTCTGTTCTCAATCCTGCAACACACGGGTCACTTTTAAGTTTTCTCGCGATCCATTTTTTTTGCTCATCCATTTCTTTCTAAACTCGCCCGAGTTCTGCTGGTGTCTCTCAGCCCCCAATTTGAGCTCCACTTCGGGCAGATTAGTCCCTCGCTGATCAAGTATAATGCGTTTACAGGTGGTAATTGGCTTCCCTGGCAAGGTTTAATGGGGTTTATGGCAGCTTCTAAAGTCTTTGATGCCGAGGAAGAAAGAAGAGTCTGGTAGCAAGAAGGGGACGACATGGAAACCTATTCTGCATGATGGAAGGTCAAATTCTGCACATAAAGTACAAATTAGGAAAACAAATCAACTGCACAGCATATAAAATGTTCTTCAGATAATGGCTAAGCTGTATCTGTGTAGGGAAAACATCATCTTCCCAATAAGATTGCCACTTTTTTCTTTTTAAAAGTGCTTCTTGTGCCAATAACAACACCCAGGAAGTTTATTTGGTGAAGCTTTTGCCACTACCTAACCCAGGGATGGGGAAGCTTTTATAGCCTGAAAGCCACATTCCCTTATGAGGGCTACATACTGGGGGTAGGTGGAGTAATGAATGTTAAGTTTTAGCTCTGTACAGCAGAGTAGTTTCTACACAGACAAACACACCCCTCTCTACTCTCCATCCAGACAAGCAAAAATCATTATCAGAATTTAAGGACACATTCCAGCCAGGCAAAAACACTTGGGGTGCAAAGCCAATGTCATGGACTGGTTGGACACAGAGTAGTGTTGGGAGGAACCAGCTGGAGAACCACCAAGGGAAGAAGGCGGCTCAGAGCCCAGGGAGCGGTGGTGGGACAATACTTGGGTTACAGGCAGAAGAGGGAGAAGAATGGGAAGAGTAGGTGTCGGAAACCAAAGGGGTAACAGGGCTCAGTGAGTTGGAAGAATCAGTGGCAAAGAGAGCCCAGAATCAGAGACAGAAGCTGAAGCAGGCGAGTGGGAGGAGGGAGGTCCAGAGGCAGAGATGAGTCAGGCTGGTGAAGTCATGGGTGTTTTCCTCCTCCCTTGACTCCCAGAACCAGGAGAGGGCTGAAACGGGTGGAGCAGTGACAGGCTGCATGCAGGCACAGTCTCTGATTGCTTGCGGAAAATCATGGAGAGGAGGAGACTTAGGTGGCTGTGGGGAGATAGGAGCTTTTCGTCTCGGCAACTGATTTCATTGCATAGCACCTACAGGGCAAGTGTTGCTGTGCTCATCAGGCCTGAAACCCAAGTCTGTGAAGGTTTTTTTTTTTTTAATAAAGAGTGAACTCCAGCATGAACTGTATGACTTACTGACTGTACACAGAACAGTCCAACTCTTCTCCATATCGGGGCCAACTCTGACTTGAATGAAATGGGCTTTTGTTAGAAGCCTCTAATAGTGCCACAGGGTGGAGATTGGGTAGGGAGATAGCATATTTGGGTTCCACTTGTGAAATAACCTGGAAGCAGAATCCAGAAGACATTTAATTTGTTCACAGGTCTTCTTTTTAATGGTCGTCTTTAATCATGTTCCCTGAGTGGTTTACATAAAAGCTGCAATAAGACATTTTAAATATAAATATAAACAGCATTAAAGATGGGCAAATGGTAGCAAGATCTCAAAATAAACTTAAGACGAATCAGCAAGGTTAACATTGCATCCAAAAGAACTCGGGAAAGTACGGTGCTGTTTGCTTACTTGTTTTAATAGATTTTTATCGCACTTTAAAGAAAAATCTCCTCTCAAAGCAGCAAATATGCCATGTGGCAATTATACAAAATACAACTTTAAAACACCCTCGAACCTTAAAATTAACCAGCACACAGAGACAACAGCCTTGCCTGCTAAATGGATTTAATGCAGCTGAACATCCTCCTAAGAGCAGAAGAGCACAAATGTTTTGCCAGAGACGCCTTCAAAATTTGCAGGGATGGGGCTTGCCTGATCTCACTTGGAAGAAAAAATGAATGGTGCCACCATCAAGAAGGCCCTGCCCTGCATACCCATCAACCTGACTGCTGTTACTGCACACAAGATGGGTTTCTGGTGTGCTTAAGGTTCGTGGTCTTTTGACGTATGTATTGATTCTTTTTCGTGTTCTTGGGGCACATCCAATTCCCACAACTCAGATGTTACCAGGGTCTTTAACCAGCATTCTCTCTTCACCCCAAATCCATGTTTTAGGCCGATCAAGGCAACTAAGGGACCAAAGCAGTCTTGCACATCAGGCCTCAAGCTGTCCATATTCTAGCAGCATCTTATGGCTGGGCAAAACTACCTCTCTTTTCCAGGAACACTTCCTGCATTTCTTGCTGTGCTATGGTACCCCAGCAGCAGCTTTAGCAGCCCTCAGTGCCCCTGTTTTTAAAAGGGTATAATCCACAGGCAGCCTTCCCCGCTTCTCTGCCTAGCTGGCTCTGGCCTGAGTCCCATGCATGGCTACCTGCAAAGCTGCCTTAGGCCATCTGCCTGGTGCCAAGCTGGAAAGCTGTTTCTGATCCCAGGGGAAAGTGTCACAATACCCTTTACGACTGACTGAGTTGTGTGTTCTGTTAGTTCCCAATGAAACCCGGAAGCAGCAGAGCCAGAAATGCTAATGCTTTGCGATTCGAAGGCAATCTCATTATTTGAAAAAAGAATAAAATTAAAGAGCCACACCTCTCTTCCATGGTTGGACATAGAAGTATGCTTTTTTTTTTCTTGTGCATGTCCAGACTGAAAACTAAAGTAGCCAATAAACACATTGCCAAAAACAAACAAACCCCAAAGCGAGGAAATGCATGCATGCGAAAAAAAGGATTAAAACACAGATCTGCATAAAATTTGCATGTGCCCCAAGAGATGCAAAGTTAGAAATAATTACTGTAATTTAAAAATAAATATATCTTAACATGGTGCTTGGGACGCGGGTGGCGCTGTGGGTAAAAGCCTCAGCGCCTAGGGCTTGCCGATCGAAAGGTCGGCGGTTCGAATCCCCACGGCGGGGTGCGCTCCCGTTGCTCGGTCCCAGCGCCTGCCAACCTAGCAGTTCGAAAGCACCCCCGGGTGCAAGTAGATAAATAGGGACCGCTTACCAGCGGGAAGGTAAACGGCGTTTCCGTGTGCGGCTCTGGCTCGCCAGAGCAGTGATGTCACGCTGGCCACGTGACCCGGAAGTGTCTCCGGACAGCGCTGGCCCCCGGCCTCTTGAGTGAGATGGGCGCACAACCCCAGAGTCTGGCAAGACTGGCCCGTATGGGCAGGGGTACCTTTACCTTTACCTTTTAACATGGTGGGGAAGACTGTGACCAGGTGACCTGTTTGACTGCTTAGCCTGCTGTCCAGGTGTTAACTGTTGATGAGTAACTTCAAGACCTGTGATCTTTTGCTCTTCCTTCCTTCCTTTCTCTCTGCCTCTCTCTGTTATTACATTTACCTTTGCTCCAGGAGCTCAAGGTGGCATGCATCGTTTCCCCCTTCCCCATTTATCCTCACAACAACCCTGTGAGGTAGGTTAGGCTTAACAATGAGTGGCCCAACATTGCCAATTGTACTTGCATTGCAAAAGCAGTGTTTTCTTTCGGATTTAGCTCTTTGTATAAAAAATGGTAATCTGGGAAGGGGAGAAAGAGAGTCCTATTTGAATAACCAGTCCCACACCTCTCTCTCACACAGCTTGAGTGCATTTGCAAGGTGGGGTGGCGGATGCAGCAGTGATATCCAAGGACCCAGTGTTTTTTTTCTTTTTGGGGGGTGTTTATTTTAAAGACAGAAAAAGCAAAAAAGTTTCAAGGGAGGGGGGAATAGAAAAGCAGCAGGAGAGAGAAATGCAGAAAGAGGAAAGTAGGATGGCCAGAAGAGGATAGTGGCAAAGCACATTTGGGGTTGAAGCCCCGTCCTATGCACTATGCACGTCTCTACCGCTGCCACCAATGTCCTGGGAACTGTAGTTTACCCAGCACAGAGCTGCCACCCTCCAGCAACCTGATCAACCTACAGTTCCCATGATTCTCATTCCACCTGTGTGTGAATGTGCTCTACATATATGCAGCAGTGGATACCGTCCAAGAAGCTGGCGGCTGGGTCAGGCCCTGTCGGAGATCTGAAGGCTCCTGGAGGAAGTGGCTGCTGGCAAGGCGTAGGCGATACGGTGCAAAGCAGCTTGGATCCCACTGCGTGATCTTCCTACTGGTTTTGCACCCACGGGGCTGCATAGCGCGCAACGTGCATGTCCAAATGGCGAGCAGGGGTGGGTTTTTTTTTTGGGGGGGAGGTATACTTCTGGAGCCGTTCCTCTCCTGGCCGCGTTACTCTTGCCATGCATATGCGGCGCAGGACCCGGCGAATCCATAACCTTCTGGGATCCCGATTGCGCGCTCTGCTGCGCCTCCCTTGTGCTTGCGCGCCGGGCTCGGCTGGCTGGCTGGCTGGCTGCAGAGAGCAGCGCCTCCGTCGCTGGCTGCCTTGGCGGCCTCCCTCCCTCCTTGCCCTCCCCCAGCCGCGCACTGTGGCCGGGCAGTCAGGCTGAGCCCTTGGCCGGCAGCCAGGGGAAAAAATTCCATCTCCCCGCTCCGCCTTCGCGCGGCCGCCGCCGCTGCAGCTGGGAGCGACAGGCGAGGCGGGGAGGAGCTTGGAGGGCTCTGCGCGGGAGAGGTGTGGGTCTCATCCGGCACCGGCAGGGTGCTGGGCGCCAGGAGACTGGGGAAGGACTTAGGGTCTCGTCCCCCTGATTGTACATGCCGCTTAGAGGTTTCTAGTTGGCATTTCTTTTTTGCACCATTGGCTCAGCGACCCTGGGCTACTGAGGGGTGCCAACTTGAATAAAATATTGGGGTGGGGGGAGGGAAGGTAAGCCCTGCCTCGTATAATCGATCACATGATGCGGTGCACGCACACTATTTGAATGGCAATGCTAATCAACTTTTGGGGGGCTTAAATGTTTTAGGGGAGCAGGGCGTAGACCCCTTGGCCCCTAGGAATTGGCTCCTATGGCTGCAGAAACAGACGGCGTCGAGGAAAATCCCTCCGAGCAAGAATCGTGGGAATTGAAAGTTGTGAAGGGTGCTGTGATTGGTAAACTACAGCTCCTATTATTATTATATTTTGAAATATTATTATTATTAATTAAGATGGGATGCTTTAAATGTCTGGGGTGTACAGCCTGGGCCTCTGTCTGCACTCTGCTTTTGTAGCAATGGCACTCTGCTTTTAAACAGTCCTCGCTTCCCCCCAAAGAATCTTGGGGGCTGTAGTTTGTTACGGGCACTGAGAGTTGAGTCCTGTTTACCTTGCAGTATTACAATTCTTTGTCCAGAGAGATTGATTGTTAAACCTCTCTGGGAGTTGTAGCTCTGTGCACGGGACAGGGGTCTCATGACAAGTCTCAGCACGCTTAACAAACCACAGTTCCCAGGATTCTTGGGGGGGAAGCCATGGCTGTTTAAATCGGTATGGTACTGTATACCGGCTATATGGAAGTTAACAACTGGACAACAAAAATGGATTTTACGCGCTCTAATGGTAGCCAAGAGGCTTATATTGACGAACTGGAAGAATAAAGACATTATCTCCTTTAATCAGTGGATTGATAATATGATAACACTTGCAGCCTACGAACAGACTTGCTTACAGTAGTAGACTCTGCTTGGATAAATACTACAATATTTAGAACGAAATTATACAAAATGTAGCAGGCTACTAATATTTACATTAGTATAAGGATAATAATATCAAATTTAGGAAAGAATGTATGGGTTAGGGTATTTTTGTATATATTCATATAATGTTTGTCGTCGTCGTCCCCACTTTACACAGTTGTGTGTTTTGTTTCTTTTTTCTTTTTGTATCACTTTACTGCTTTATATTTGAAACATTTTCAATAAAGTATCAATTTTTTTTAAAAAAGCCAGCTCCTTGGGACCCTGGGCCCTGTTTCTGTACGGGTCTTCCTCAATTGTACCAGAAATTGTGGAGACTTCCAAACAGGGACTTAATATTGAAAAGGGGCTGATTCAGACATTGCAACTGGGTCATTGGCAACAGGTTTTTGTTTGTTTTAAAGAGACCAACTTCTTCCCAGAATGAGCAAATCTATATTAAATGGGGGGAGGGAGGGAGAATCAGGCTGCCATTTTGATGCCAATTATGCAGTGGCATCTGGTGCCCGTTGGGATTGGGAAAGCAGGAAAGTAAGAAGGCCGAAAGTAAGTGGAGAGCCAGAGCAAATGTGTGACAGAGCCAACTATTTATGATGTTGCCCTCCATCCTTATTCCTGCTGAGTTCTAGGAGGCTAACGTTGAAACTAAAGAAGAGAAAGATGGCAGGGGGTGCCACTCGCTGGGCTGGATGTAAGCAAGAGGGCAGACTGAGCCTGGCTGGGCAGTGCCCCACTTGCCGTAACATACCAGGTTTTACAGCAATTATGTTGTGTGTGGAAGAAATTGCAACAGATCTCACATGAGCAGCACCGACTCCACAGTAAATTACCCCCAGAATTGCCAGTCCTGGGGTTAATGGCTGGTGCTGGAGATTTTCTGAGGCTGGGCTAAGTCCCATTGAGGCCAGTGGGGCTTACCTCTGAGTAGACAAGTAAAGGATTGCACTGCCAAACAATCTTACAAGTGGCCTCCCCGACCCTCCCTCGCCACCTTTCTATTCCACTTGCCTCAAAGCCGGGAATAACCATGAATATCACCCACGGTGTGATTTAATGTTTTAATTATTGTTAGTTGCCTGAAGCTTCTTCTTCTTCTAAAGAAGTGGAATATAAATAACTTAAAAAAGAAGGAAGAGGGAAGGAAAAGAAAGCTGAAACTTTCATCTGTTTCTCTGGCACTTAGGGGGAGGCCTAGCGAAACTTTGTGGTGTGGCCATCGAGGGCCTGGGCATCCCTGAGGAAGTCCGAGGTAGTTGCCTCAAGTGTCAGACTCGGGGGTGTCAAGAAAAGGTGACAAATATTTATTAAAAAACAAGATAGTTCCGTCAACAGCTTTGGAGGGAGCAAGGATCCTTTAGGTAAATGGGTAAAGGTAAATGACCCCTGGACGGTTAAATCCAGTCAAAGGTGACTATGGGGTTGCAGTGCTCATCTCGCTTTCAGGCTGAGGGAGCCAGCGTTTGCCCACAGACAACTTTCCAGGTCATGTGGCCAGCATGACTAAATCACTTCTGGCACAACAGAATACCGTGATAGAAACCAGAGCACATGGAAACACCATTTACCTTCCTGCCGCAGCAGTACCTATTTATCTACTTGCATTGGTGTGCTTTCGAACTGCTAGGTTGGCAGGAGCTGGGACAGAACAACGGCAGCTCACCCTGTTGCGCAGATTTGAAGCGCTGACCTTCTGATTGATCGGCAAGCCCAAGAAGCTCAGTGGTTTAGACCACAGCGCCACCCATTCCCTATGGATCTCTAATACCTGGCTATGTCTATATATTTGTTAGGGATCACCACCACCATCAATAATACAAATTGAAGGGTTGCGTCCAGTGCTAGAAACATTGAAATGAATGGACACAGCTACTTTAGGTCTATCAGTTTTGGTGGGCTAACTGACTAGAACTGAGCTGGATACAACTCGATGTACACAATGCATTGCCTTGGTCATCTTTTAAACACTACTGTAAGAGAGGCCCAGTACTGTTTCCAGCTCAATATTTTATGGTGCTTCGCTTTCAGAATGTTTCTTATTAATACAATGCATAATAATAATAAATCAGGATTGAAGCTAAGGGGTCTAGGCCAGGGGTCAGCAAACTTTTTCAGCAGGGGGCTGGCCCACTGTCCCTCAGACCTTGTGGGGGGCCTGACTATTTTTTGAAAACAAATAATGAACGAATTCCTACGTCCCACAAATAACCCAGAGATGCATTTTAAATAAAAAGACACATTCTACTCATGTAAAAGCACACTGATTCCCAGACCATCCGCGAGCCGGATTTAGAAGGCGATTGGGCTGGATCCGGCCCCTGGGCCTTAGTTTGCCTACCCATGGTCTAGGGCTTACAGGTAGCTTGCATCTTATGTTAAGGGTTCGGTTCCAGGTCCATGCGTAAAGGTAAAAAGACATAAAGCCAGGAACCATCAGAACTGACACCCCCGCCCCAACCACAGCAAGGTGGAGGGCTGCTCACCTGGCGTTGGGAAGGCAGGATGAGGGCTTCAGGACACTGTCAGAGCCCTCCTGCCACCCACTTTGCTCATTTGTGTGTATGAAAAACTAACCTGTTCCCCATTTCAGTGTTTTACTTGCCCCACCCCACCCTGCAAAAATTCTGCAGATGCCTATGCTATGATAACCATCAGTCCCCTCAGCTGATTCTAGAGTTGTATTAAAGTAAAACCACTGCAAACATAAAATGGGGGAGGGGAGGGGAGTGTTGTTTTTGCTTTTTATTATGTTATGCATTTTTGTGTTTTTATATTGTCAGCTGCCCTGTGGTCTTCAGACGAAGGGCAGTATAGAAATATAAAGAGACAAGAACAATACACATTTGACATTATGTGTAATTTGGCCTTTCATCTGTGCAGGGGGGCGGGGACAAGCTGTGGCATTTTACACCTTGATTGGATAACTTGCTCTTCAGCTAGTCAAAGATCATTCTGTGCTAGAGCTCAGTTTATAGTCTCATTAACTGAATGCAAGTGTCACCAGGCCTTTACACCTGCCATTGTTCTAGTTTTATTTCGTCTCTTTTGGGTGGTCGCCCCCCGCTTCCATCCCAGTTGGTGAAGTGTGGTCCCTTACCCCATCAGACCCACAGGAGCTGCCCTGCCCTGGCACTCTGTGTAGGCTCTGGTCAACTTGGCTTCCTGACACAGGAGGGTAATCGTCTAAATCTGGATGGATTTTGTGAGAGGCGATGGACAGACTTGTTATATCAAAACTTATGCATTAGATGCCCTGTATGAAACTTTAAATGAAACCTATTTCTCTGTTCCTATATCAGGGGTAGGCAACCTAAGGCCCGGGGGCAGGATACAGCCCAATCGCCTTCTCAATCCAGCCCAGGAACAGTCCAGGAATCAGCATGTTTTTACATGAGTAGAATGTGTCCTTTTATTTAAAATGCATCTCTGGGTTATTTGTGGGGCCTACCTGGTGTTTTTACATGAGTAGAATGTGTGCTTTGATTTATTTTTTAAAAATATAGTCCGGCCCCCCACATGGTCTGAGGGACAGTGGACTGGCCCATGGCTAAAAAAGGTTGCTGACCCCTGTCCTATATCAAGGAGCTCTTTGTTAAAAATGGTGTTTGGTGGCGGGGAATGCACCAGGCGAAGCCTTTTCCTGTATGAAAATGTCAATATATGGTTTTTTTTAAAAAAAAGTTACTTAGAAAGATTTATAGACCACTTAGTTACCGGTATACAGTGGTACCTCAGGTTAAGTACTTAATTCGTTCCGGAGGTCTGTTCTTAACCTGAAACTGTTCTTAACCTGAAGCTCCACTTTAGCTAATGGGGCCTCCTGCTGCTACCGCACTGCCGGAGCACGATTTCTGTTCTTATCCTGAAGCAAAGTTCTTAACCTGAAGCACTATTTCTGGGTTAGCGGAGTCTGTAACCTGAAGCGTATGTAACCTGAAGCGTATGTAACCCGAGGTACCACTGTAACATGCTCTAAGGCCACATTTAAAGCAGTATCATACAACATTAAACAGTCATGGCTTCCCCCAAATAATCCTGGAAACTGTACTTTGTTAAGGGTGCTGAGAATTGTTTGGAGACCCCTATTCCCCTCACAGAGCTACAGTTCCCAGAGCAGTTTAACAGTCAATCCCTCTCCACAAGGAACTCTGGGAATTGTGGCTCTCTGAGGGGAATCAAGGTCTCCCAACAAGTCTCCCAACCTTAACGAACTACAGCTCTCAGAATTATTTGTGGGGAGGGCATGGCTGTTGAAGGAGAGATCATAGTGTTTTAAATGTGTGGTGTCAAGGTGCCTATGTAGGGTACATAATGATGGGAAAGGGCTTCACCTGTTGACTTTCTGCCTGTCACATTGCTGCTCAGGTCACAGGCTCCTTGTCAGAAAAACAAAACACCAAGATGGCCCCCATCTATTCAGCTCATACCCATGGGACTCTCGGAAGGCCTCAAGCTTGCAGTGGCGCCAGTCTCATTGCACCCTGTTGGCGCACCCTGGTTGCCGCTTTGCTATGCGCCTCTCAGGAGAAAACCTTCGAAACAGCACTGACCCTGCAAAGAGCCGACCTACCAGGCATGTGACTGACTGGAAGCCCAACCCATCTCCCGCTGCTGCAGAGTTCCCAGTACAGTTGATTAATTCATCCTGGCACACAGGCACCATTCAGAGCCCAGCCTGGTGTGCAAGGGCCTTGCAGAAGTGTGTCCTCTGATGCCATTCTGGAGAGTTCAGCTTTCACCCAGGGGAGAGATGTCTCCTTGCAGGCTGCTAAGAGGCTGGGGTGGCGGAATGCAGGCTTGCTCTCTGCATTGCCTCCCCTTCCAGCTTTGCAAACAGAGCATCTCTGCTCCCTCTCTCCCTCCTCCTCCTCCTCCTCCTCCTCCCCATCTGCATCTCCGCTTAGTTGCATCTGGAAGCTTCTTAGGAATCTCCTGGCCCTCAGCCCCTCCCGCTGCTTAGCTCAGGGGAGGGGTGAGCCAAGGACACAGAGCCAGACAGCCCCTTTCCCCGCCCACACTTGGGAAGCGCCCATCCAATTGGCTGGCTTTGGCCTTCAAAGAGCTGCTCTGGAATGCAGGCATCCTCACCAGCTAAACGAGAAACATTACACCATCCATCCATCATTTGCCTCTCCATCCTCCTTGCTAAACTTCTCTATTGAGCATTTTCGGAAGGAAGCAGTCCAACGATTCATCCTTTACCTGCTTTTCTCTGCACCTTCCCTGTTTGGTGAAAACCCTTCCGGAGAAGGAAAAATTAACTGCACAGGGTCTGGAAATTTACCACCGTGGGTGATCAGAGGCAGCATCTAAGAAGAGATTCTGGCAGGTGCTTCTTGGTTCTGGCAAAACTGCACCTGTCTAGCAGGTGCGGTCCCAGCTTTGAGAGGGCCCTCAGCAAAGGGCTGTCTGATAAGTTGCCTCCTAGTTCAGTGCCTCCCCTCCTCTGTCACCCCAAGCTTACCTGGGAGCAGCAGTAGGCAACAGCACCGTGATTAAGCCGCCATTTTTATTTCCCACAATGCCCTGGAGTGCTGTTACACCAGGGCCATTGTGGGAAATTAAAATGGCAGCTTCCTGCTCCATGCTACTCAATGCGATTGGTACATTGGTTAAAAAGGGCCCCAGGGATATGGGGGGGGGGAGTACAGCCCCAGCAAGTGCCTATGGATGTTGCCCACTGATACTAGCCCTCCCTCCCAGAACTGGTACACATTGGCTCACAATGCAGGAACCCTTTCTTCCTTTGCATCTGACCTGACCTGTCAAGGAAGGGCCTTGGCTCAGTGACAAGATCCCAGGTTCAATCCCTGGCATCTCTGGGTGGGGTCGGGAGAGACCCCTGCCTGAAACCCTGGAGAGCTGCTGCCAGTCAGTGTAGACAGGACTGAGCTGAAGAGACCAATGGCCTGAATCGGCATAAGGCGGCTTGTGAGGAATCCTTAATAATAATAATAATAATAATAATAATAATAATAATAATAATAATAAATTTATACCCCGCCCATCTGGCTAGGTTTCCCCAGCCACTCTGGGTAGCTCTCAACAGAATTAAAAGCACAATAAAACATCAGACATTAAAAACTTCCCTAAATAGGGCTGCCTTCAGATGTCTTCTAAAAGTCAGATAGTTGTATATTTCCTTGACATCTGATGGGAGGGCATTCCACAGGGTGGGTGCCACTACCGAGAAGGCCCTCTGCTTGGTTTTCTGTAACCTCACTTCTCACAGTGAGGGAACTGCCAGAAGGCCCTCGGAGCTGGACGTCAGTGTCCAGGCTGAATGATGGGGGTGGAGATGGTCCTTCAGGTATACGTTTCGCCGAGAAAGCATCAGAAGATGGCAGCATGCAGGGTAAAGACAACTGGGTGGTTGTGGGGTCAGACCACGTTGCCCCAGCTCCCACAGAGTGCTGGCTTCACTCCCTAACCACTGTGTGTGTTCGGCAGCCTTGTTTAGGGATCCTTTGTGTATAGAGCGGCTCTACTCAACAAGTGGGTCTCTGGGCAATCAGAATCCACTCTTGTGCCAAGGAGCTATGCACATATTTATTCTATGCAGTTGTGAGCTACGTTTTTTTAAAAGGAGATGTGGAGGCTTCAATAAGGAGTGGAAGAATTGTGCTGGGTAAGGGGTTAACTGCTTCACCTCATCTCTCTGTTCTCTTTATCTGATCTGGGACAGACTTTGGTAATCTTTTGTAATGAGGCGCCCAGTGCAAGGCCAAATTTTGGTGCCTCCAAATGCATCTTCTCATTTATGGATGTTTTCAACTTTGTGCCCCCTCGGCTTGGTGCTCTGTGTGAGGGAATCACCCACACTGCCCCTAAATCTGTCACTGGTCTGATCCAAATTAGCCCCCATCCCCACTGCTTTTCCTTGTACAGGCGAAAGATAATGGTGAGGCCTCTCTTCCTAACATGCAAGTTTTCTTCTTGCAAGGAGTTTCCTTACACAGTGTTCAAAAGTGGTACCTTGCCCCAACTTCTCCCTGAAATGGCACAACCCTATCTGCCAATTCAAGGTGACGTCAAGGGGCCATGCTTGCCACAAATATGAACTTGGCTTCCTGCCCCCCCCCCAAACAGACAGAAATAAACAGGTGGAGCTTTTGCCACCGCTGCCTCTCCATGCTGAGAAAAGCTGCTGATTCCTGTCTGTGATGGAGCTGTTACCAGCTGGTGTTAAAAGACTGCTCCAGGCACTGAAGATACTGTTATCTCCCCTAGGGACAGAGAAGTGTTAGGCATGGGGAGGGTTTGGATGGAGAGATTAGGAGATTGCCTCCTCGCACTGTCTGGAATTGAATAAGGCTTCACACACACTTCACACACAGGCTGCATCTGCGAGAATGAGAATGTAAAAATAAAAATAAATTAAGAATTGTTCAGTGGAAGAGCCATCTTCCCAGTGACTTGACAGAACGAAATGAACATAATGCTTGAGGTGTGTTTGAGTGACCCCAAACTGGGGTACTGCTATGGCGAAAGGAGTAACACCTGCCCAGAGATGGATCTCAGGGGACAGACATATGTCAATACCCATCTGTCAATTATGAATGTGTTCTTTCTTTTCTTGCATTTACGATTCCTTCTACTTCTAGACTGCCTTTCATCTGGCAGAATCATGGGGCGGTTTGCAATATTCACATGTTAAAACAAAACAAAACAAACAAACAAACAAACAAACAAACAAACAAACTGGGAGCTAGGAATCAAACCAATTCATTCAGCCAGGCGGTTAAAAACGATGATCACCGCAAATGTATTTCAGCAGTAAGTGGAGCGTTTCCACTTTCGGCCAGTCTCGTCGAACAACTTGGCTCGATATTCCGTCCCCGCACCCCAAAGGTCTGCGTGAAAAGGTTAAGTTTTGAGGCAGTGACAGGACCCTGCCAATGAATGCACCTTACATGGGCTGATGTCTCGAGCTGAGGTGGAAAGAGTAAGAGGCCCCAGCAGATGTCTGGAAGATGAAAAGAATGCAAGAGTCCTACGCTCACACCTTGCACCTTCCCAATGCCCTTTATTCCTTGAGTTCACTCAAGTTTCCATGCGGTCAAAGGGCCTGCCAGGGGGTTGGAAGAGGGGAATGGCACACAGAGAAGAGTCATGTGGCCGCTGTGCAAAGCCTGCATATGTGAGCAGCACCAAGTCCACAATAAACTTCAGTGCAGAGGTGCCCATTGATTGGGTGCTCAGATTCTGCCCCATCCAGCTACCTCCAGTATCATGCATACAAGATCATATTTATTCATCAATCATGGAGGTTTTCTGTCTTCTGGGACTGCCAACTTCCGATGTTTTGGGTTCCAAATCAGCTGATGGGAGTCATAGTCCAGGACACCTGAAGGGCACCAGTTTGGTGAAGGCTGTTCTCGGAAATTGCACAGCTCCTTGTGCATCACCTGGTGAGGCAACAGGCAAAATCAAAGACTCCAGGCCTCCTTCGGTTGCTTCTACCTAGTACAGATCCTGCCTCTCCCCACTGCTGGGACATTGCTCAAGTCAGTCCAATGCCATCCAGTGATGTCTTCGGTTGACGTAGGCAGTGGAGTAGCGTGGGTTGTCAGCACCCGGGGCAAGGCAAGTAATTTGCGCCCCCTAACCCGTGGATTTGCGCCCCCTGACGCGTGGATTTGCCCTAACCCCAGATGTTGCGCCCGGTGCGGCCGGCCCCCCTTGCACCCCCCACGCTACGCCACTGGACGTAGGAGAGGCAGGGAAAGTTCTCTCCCTCCCAGAACCCTGCTCACCTCACTCCCACCCCGGAACACAGAATGCTGCCGATTTTGCTCCAGCACACTAGGTCATCCAAGGACATGTTGTGCTGCAGTCTGTGGTTGCGGTTGACGCCCTCCTGCAAAATTGACGCCAGCTTCCCCAAAGGGAAGAAAACGGGACTGGGCCCAGCAGGGAATAGCTGAAGGCCTCACCAGACTGGAGCACCGGATACGCAACCCAGAGGTGCTTATTGGATGCAGAAAACACTTGTGCCTTCGGTAACCTGTAGCACTTGGTGTCGGCTTAGGCGAAAGAATGGACACCCCCAAGTTGTTCAGTTCCTACGTGCAACAAGGGTTCTGATGCACGCTAGTATGTGTACCAGTAATTTTATTTCTTTCATAAAGAGCCATAAAAGAACTCCCATACTAGTGAATTTTAGAGATCAGCTGGACAGCTGCCGTGCAGCGGCTTGGGTATGCGATGGTTGCCATCAACTATGCAATGCTGAGCGTTCGAACCAGCTTTTGCCAACCTGGTGCCCACCAGATGTTTTGGACTATTGGCAAGATGGCTGGGGCTGATGGGAGCTGCCGCCATAACATCTGGAGGGCACCAAGTTGACGAAGGTGGGTTTAAAATAATGGCTGGAGTATTTTTGTTCCATGTGTACTTTGTATTGTTTTCGAATCCATGTCCTGTTACTTTTCATGCTGTTTTGAAGGGGGTTTATTTTTTTGGCAGTTTTTACTATAGTTTGTACGTCGCCTTGAGACGTGGGTAGGAGGCGAAATCATCATCATTATCTCAGGCTGCTCCACTTGATCTCCCTGGTCATTTCCTTCTGCTGGGAGGCAGAATGTTATGTTCCCCGGGCTCTACACCCCCATAACTAGCCTGCTGCCAACAGGTACAGTGGAGAGCATTATCCCAAGGCCAGTACTGGATGAAAATTCAGTTGGCAGCCCAGTTGGCTTTTGTACATGGATCAATGGGCGCCATTTTGTTCTTCCCCTCAGGGACCAAGATGCCCTGTGTTGTCTCTCTCCTTCCCCAGGTGCATGCCCCGTAATGGAAGGAATAACAGACACGGCAGTCAGGAGGCAAGACCTTCACTGCCCATCTCCAACAAGGACAGAACAGCAGCAGGAAAGAACCAGCCCTGCAGATACCTAGGATTAAGTCCAGCGCCACCTAGTGACTAAGCTATATAACAACATTATCCACATGGGCCCCAGATATAGGCAAGGGTTGGTCAACTGGACTAAAACAACATCTCAAGCATTCGTTTTTTGGATTTGCAAGTCTGACACCTGGTCGTTTGGGAGATCGATGTGATGTTTCAGAAGCGTTGGCGAAAAGTCAACTCGCACCGTGTTTGCTTCGGCAAAAACAGTGGTGAGGATTGGTCCCCGTGCCGGGCCTTCTCTCTGAGGACTCTGGCAAGATGTGCATTTGTGTCTCTCAGGACAGGACGCTTCCCTCCCCGCCTTCCAGGATCGAACGCTCCAGCTGCTCTCTACTTCTCCGCCACCGACCAGCCATGAAGGCAGAGGTCACAGGTCAGTGGGTCACAGCAGATCAAAGAGCCCGACCCCGATGTTCTGTCTGGAACATGTTAACCCTTCGCTGGCTTTCATGGTGCAGCAGCAGCAGCAACAACAACGGCACTGGGCAGTTTGGGGGTGGAAGTTGGGGGGAGGCTGACGGGACGCAGCCCTTGTTTGGGTGACAAAGGGTGAGCTGCGGGCAGAAACTCTGTGGAGTTGTTATGAAAGGAGAGTGAGCCCTGGGCTAGGGGAGGAAGAGCTCATGGGTCAAGACTGAGGACGTGAGCAAACAGAACTGTTTGTACATGGACAGTGTATGTAGGCTCTGTCTGTGTGTTGGGAAGGGGGCACTCTCAGGGGCTGCTTGGGTGCCTTAATATGAAAAAAAGAAATTCTCCCTCTGCTGTCCATCTTTGGAAATGCAGATGCACAGACACACAGAGACAGATGACATACGCCCTTTTCCTTTTCGACCTGCTACTATGATGTGTAAGAAACCTGGTGCCAAATGCAAACGAGACGTGGCTGTGCTCTAGGGTGGTCACTTGCATGTTCTATAAATAAATAAATAAATAAATAAATAAATTACTGCAGATCTGCATAACATTTGCATGTGCTAATTTGTGCCTGTCTTGACGCACTTTTGGAAATATTTACAGGCAACTCCCATTTTGCACTCCTTCAAAGAATGCACGGCTGTGCACACGCACATTGCTGTGAACCCAGAAGTGGCAGGAAAAGGTGGCATCACGGGCTGATGCACCCTTCGCCATTGTGCGCAATGACCCAGAACATAACTCCCATGCAAAATTGCTTTTACTAGACTTTAAAACAGGACCATAGAATTGTACTGTTGGGAGGAGGGACCATGAGGGTCATCTAGTCCAACCCCCTGCAATGCAGGAATTGTGGGTCTTGAACTCACGACCTTGAGATTAACTGTCTCACGCTCTATAGACTGAGCTATTCCAGGCGACTCCATGAAGACAGCAATACAGTCATACCTCATGTTACGTTTGCTTCATGTTATGTTTTTTCAGGTTGCGTTCTGTGGTAACCCGGAAGGACCGGAAAGGGTTACTTCTGAGTTTTGCTGTTCGCGCATGCACACAAGCACCAAATTGCACCGCACATCTGTGTAGATACAGCACTTCAGGTTGCCAGCTTTTCACGTTGCAAACGGGCCTCTGGAATGGATCCCGTTCACAACCAGAGGTATCACTGTACCTCTCACCGTATTGGAAGGAAACTGTGACCAGGGCCACATTTATGCCATATATTTAAAACAGCAGTCTTCAACTTTTTCAGACTCAGGACCCACTTTTAACTCAACCATGCATTTGGCGACCCATTTCTTAATCTTTTACCATATAATTGCACGGGGGTGCTGCTGATGGACCAGGCTGTGACCCATTAGCATATCCTGAACCGAGGCCTTTTTTCTTGGGGTTCCCTCCTTATAAAGCTGACTTGGGCCAGACAGCCCTTCAAACAGAGAACACCTTGAAATAGAGGGCTGTGCTTTGTCTAGTAGGACACTGAAGTTGTGTACAACACCATGCAGTTAAAGCAGGGGAGGCTGGTCCATCAAACTGCCCTTAGCTAGCCCACAGCTGTCTGCCTTCTTCCTTACAACCAGTCCAGGAAGCTTGTCTGCTTCACTTTCCTTAAACCCATCATTGCACATGTAGAATTCAGCAGGGAAGAGAAGAGGGGCAAAAAACGAGAATGAATTAGCTCTGCCTGTTATTGGCTCTGGCGCCCTCTACTGTTGGTCTCCTTGCCTTCCATCCTACTGGTCCCAAAGGGCTCCAGCCACCTCCAGCCATACATTCAGAGTATGTCCAGAATTCCACGCGGTGGAATCAGTGACCCTGGGGGAAATTTTGAAAAATTGGCAAAATGGTCTGGTTTTTGCCACCAGAACCAAGAATGACAATTGTGGGGAATTTGCAAACAAACACAACACAACAAAACACCTCAACAACTTAGAGGTTGATTTCCCAAAGAAAGCTCAACAACTTTTGTGTCCAGATTTTTACTTCTTGAAATATGGTAATCCTATAATTATTCTTTGTTTTCAGAGATATACAGGGCTGGCCCAAGACATCTGCCAGGGAGGGAAGAAGGGATGAGTGGAGATCTACATTAGGAACAAGGGAGAACTAAAGATCTACATTGGGAACAAGGAGGGAAGAGGAGACCAGCAGCCTCCTGTTTGTCATGAGGCTGCTGTAGAGGCAGCATACCGGGGAGGGCTGACTCCAAGAAGTGCACCCCAGCTCTTGCTGTCACCCCAGCAGCAACAGTGGGTGACACATTCCCTGGAGGCCAGATCTGCTGCTCCTGTGCATCCTGCTACCTGAGGCAGTCTCCTCACTTTGCCTCACGGGTGGGCCGGCCCTGTAGATATGCAACAAGAGATTGCTAGACAGACTAACCATAACAAACATGAACAACAACCTCAGCCAAACACAAGAGGACAAAGGTGTGGGGAGGGAAGAGGAAACAAGCAAACTCAGGCGCCAGTTCTTAAAAGTTGTGTAGACGGGAAACAGTTCAAAAGGGCAGGAGGACCCAAATGTAACTGGGTTCTCACCGAGCCTCCAAATGTCCCTATTTTCCAAGGACGTCCCTGATTTAGAGAAGCCATCCCAGTTTCTAATTTGATCCCTGAATGTCCCACTTTTCCTTAGGATGTCCATATTTTCATTGGAGTTATCTGACCTTTGAGCTGTCTGTCCCCCTCTTTATTTTAATTTAATTTTTTTACTACTGCCTGGCATCAGTCCACTTGATGGTACTTTACAGAACAACACAAGCCAGGTCTGTGCCCCAAGGGGCTTGCAATCTAAATTTCCATTATGAGAGTGAAAGAGGGTAGAAAAACAAGAGAGGGAGGATGAACAGGAGAGGCGACGATTACTTGGGGTAAGTGCAAGCCACTGTCTGACAGCACCCTTGCAAAGCATCAGACAGAGGCTTTCCATTCCACAAACACATTTGTGAGTCTCTGTGGGATCTGTAGGCTGTCTTTGTTGGAACGAATCCCTCCAAATATTAGGAATGTAGGAAGCTGCCTCATGTGGAGTCAGACCGGTGATCCAGCAAGCTCAGTACTATCTACACTGACTTGCAGTAGCTTCTGGACAGAAGACATTCCCAGCCCAATGTACAGATGGCAGGAATTGAACCTGTGAGCGGCCGCGCATGTGTTCTACCACTGAGCCATGGCTGTTCTTCCCCATGGCACAATCACACTTCTCATGGCTTGAGCACAATCAGCACCCAGGAACCAGCTGTGGCATCACCTGCTTTCTCCTCCCCTCCTATCTGCATTGCACTTAGTTAAGCTTTGTATCAACACTGCTATTGCCTGTGTTTGAAGCTAACCTGTTTCCCACTTAGCTGGGATTTCAAACCAGGGTTCTAAGTGGAAACCCAGGCCAGCCTTAACCGCGGTTCATGTCTGTGCTGATGAAATGCTTAATCATGCTCAAGGCAGGGACTTTGCGCTTAAGAGAAGAGTAAAGGTAAAGGTAAGGGACGCAGGTGGCGCTGTGGGTTAAACCACAGAGCCTAGGACTTGCCGATCAGAAGTTCGGCAGTTCAAATCCCCACAACGGGGTGAGCTCCTGTTGCTCGGTACCTGCTCCTGCCAACCTAGCAGTTCGAAAGCATGTCAAGTGCAAGTAGGTAAATAGGTACCGCTCTGGCGGGAAGGTAAACGGCGTTTCCATGCGCTGCTTTGGTTCGCCAGATGTGGCTTACTCATGCTGGTCACATGACCCGGAAGCTGTATGCCGGCTCCCTCGGCCAATAAAGCGAGATGAGCGCCACAACCCCAGAGTTGTCTGCGACTGGACCTAATGGTCAGGGGTCCTTTTGCCTTTAAAGGTAAAGGACCCATGGATGGTTAAGTCCAGTCAAAGGGATGCTGGTGGCGCTGTGATCTAAAATACAAAGCCTCTTGGGATTGCCGACCAGAAGGTCGACAGCTCAAATCTCCGCAATGGGGTGAGCTCCTGTTGCTTTGTCCCAGCTCCTGTCAACCTAGCAGTTCGAAAGCACGCCAGTGCAAGTAGATAAATAGGTACTGCTGTGACGGTAAGGTAAACGGCATTTCCGAGTGTTCTGGTTTCCATCACGGTGTCCCGTTGTGCAAGAAACGGTTTAGTCATGCTGGCCACATGACCCGGAAAG
Source organism: Podarcis siculus (assembly GCA_034642415.1). Classification (NCBI taxonomy): domain Eukaryota; kingdom Metazoa; phylum Chordata; class Lepidosauria; order Squamata; family Lacertidae; genus Podarcis; species Podarcis siculus. The sequence continues at coordinate 258,480 of JAXCMG010000016.1, forward strand.
CTGTCTGTGGTTACAAACACCGGCTCCCTCGGCCTGAAAGAGAGATGATCGGCACAACCCCATAGAGAGGAGTGCATGCATGGCAATGTTTATGAATCAGGTGATGTTTCAGTCATGGTCCAGGAGATGGCACCAAACACCAATGCAAATTAGACGGGAGCTTCTGTTAGCCTTTCATTCCTATGTGTACTGGGATTCATCTGGGTGAGTCCGAGTCTCGCCTTCAGCTTTCCTCAACCACATGATCCCACTAACCATCTACCAAAACAAAGAATCATAGAGTTGGAAGGGACCCCAAGGGTCATCTAGCCCAACCCCCAGCAATGCAGGAATCTTTTGCCCAACGTGGGGCTCAGAACCATGACCCTGAGATGAAGAGGCTCCTGCTCTACCGACTGAGCTATCCCAATGAATCTGGATGGATGCAGGATGTATCTAAAAGGCAATTCAGAAAATGCATCAGTGGGGGGACACCTGCTTTGCATGCAGAAGGTCCCAGATTCAATCCTCAGCATCTCCAGATAGGGCAGAAAATGCCCCCTGCCTAAAAGCCTGCAGAGCTGCTTCCGGTCAGTGCAGACAATACTGAGCCAGAGGGAACAATGGCCTGACTCAGCATAAGGGGTCTTCCTGTGTTCTTATGTAATGTAGAGGGATGGGTGGGTATATAAACCATAGGGAAATAGCTTGCCTGTCTTATTTTTCAAGGCACGCTAGATAGCTCAGTTGGCTAGAGCGTGGTGCTGATAACCCCAAGGTTGCAGGTTCGATCCCTGTATGGGACAACTGCATGCTCCTGCATTGCAGGGGGCTGGACTGGATGATCCCCGGGGTCCCTTTCAACTGTACAATTCTATGCTTCTGTGCTTCTATGAGGGTGCAATGCAAGGGTGCTTCCAGATGGGTGCATATTGTGGGATTTTGCACCAGCCACCCAACACTGTTGGCATCGAAATGTCAGCTTGTTTCTACCCTGCCCCATTTGACCTGGATTTGCTCTTTCCAGGGAAAATATGGCAAGTAAACAAAGTCTGTGGTCAAGGATATGTCTGCAAATGAAGCCCACCCCACCGGGAACTCCCCAAGCGGGGTGAATTTGCCATTCCCTGGACTGAGTTCAATGTGAGCTTCGGTCCTCAAATTATAAAATTATTATTAGAAAGACATCTGAAAGCAGCCTTGTAATGGGAAGTTTTAAATGTTTGACCTTTTATTATATTTTTATATGGGCTGGAAGCCACCCGGAGTGGCTGGAGGAACCTAGCCAGATGGGTGAGGTATCAATAATAAAAATTATTATTATTATTATTATTATTAAACAGAAGATGATTAGCAGGATCAGTATTTCTTTGCCCTTATCAGAAATGAATGAACATGTGCAAATGCACTTTTTGTAGGGCTCTGCTTTTTACATGCAGAAAGAGCATGTGGTACAGTCCTTCTGTCAATTGCTCTACGCATCGCAACATCCCACAGTGAGGCAAGCGCATCCACAGGAGCGCCAGCTACAGGCTCAGTAGCCTGGACCTGCCATCCATGGGCCCCAGGGTGCACTGCTGCACTTGTTCTGTCTTTTCTCTTGGTTTGGCGTTTCCCACAATGTTCTGGAACAGGACTTTATGGGGATGGAGAATGACAGCTGGACCTCCCCCGCCCCACTGTCTGGCTACTATGGCCAAGACCTACTGATGGAGCTTTGTGTCAGGGGTCACCCTGGAACTGGGAAATTAGGGAGACTATTAGGCCAGTTTTCTATGTGCAAAAAGACCTGGATTAAAAACAAATAAATAAGGGGAAAGCAAGCAAGGATGCAGTCTTGTGCTCTTTAAAGTGGCATAGTCCAGGAAGGACAGTACCACATGCAATTTCTCTGTGTTAAAAGAAGCTTCTCCTCCTCCTCCTCTCCTCCTCCTCCTCCTCCTCCTCCTCCTCCTCCTCCTCCTCCTCCTCTCTCTCTCTCTCTCTCTCTCTCTCACACACACACATGGAGCTGAGTTCGAAACAACCCGTTTCCTGCTCTCCAGCCACTTCGCACAAACCTGGAAGTGGTTAAAGAAACAAAAAAGTACCCCAAAACCCAAACAGATGTTTCAGGATGACTCACATATTTCCTTGTCATGCTTCCAGGTAGAGTATGAAAGGGAGGGAGTTTATGTGTGTTTATTTCTTTCTCATGGGCTGTGTACACACGATACCTTTAAAGGACTCCCCCCTCCCCCCAAAAAGAATACAGTGGACCCTCTGGATACGAACTTAATTCCTTCCAGGGGTCCATTCACACCCCAAAAATAACGTAAATAGAGGCACGCTTCTGTGCATGCACGCGGGACGAAACCCGGACGTATACAGTATTCAGAGGGATACGTAAGTAGAGGTACGACTGTACTGGGAACTGTAGTTCATTAAGGGTGCTGGAAATTGTAGCCTTGGGAGAAGTAAACTACAGTTCCCATTTGGGAGTGGGGGGGGTGGTGGAATTATGCTTTCCACGTGCTCTAAATGAATGGAGTGTGCAGTTGCCATGAGATGTGTATGCAGGAGGAAATGCGCAAGCTATGCTTCAGCCCTGTTGCGTGTTGTTTCTGCTTTCTCTCGCATTCCAGGACACACCGAGACACCCACAGTTTGGAGTCTGCAGCAGTCTAGGCCCAGTTCCTTGGCCCTTTCCGTGTCCGAAGGAGTGAGAAAGTTTGTGTTTGCTCAGACTGTGCCTTCCTATTTTACCCTGCTTCCTCCCCTCCTGCCCGGCTGGCTGAGCTGAGTTGTGGTGCTGAGCTCAGCTGGGTGGGCCCCTGTCTGTCTTTGGGTGTCGCTGACTTTCCCTCTGCGAGAGGCTTTTCCATTCCCTCAGTTGCTTCTCCTCCCCTTGCAAGATCTGCTTGTCCTGGCCACGCCAACACCAGCTGCGGCTGCAGGACGGACTGCGAAACCTCCGCTCCTGACAGTCTCCTCCAGCCCCTTTGGCGTCTCCTGAACGTCTCAGCTGGACCACACCTAGGGAAACCACGTCACGTCTGATAAGTGGCTATTAATAGCCAGGACAACAACGCACACCCCACCCTGTGGGCCGGGGTCCTCTTGGGAGGAGCTTCTAGGTGCCACAGAAAGAGGCTGTGTGCACATTTCTGTTTACTCTGCATCCAGTGTGCTTCCACTGCTGGTTTGGGAAGTGGTGTATATGAAGTAGAAAGATCTCTGCAAACGTGACAAGAAGGCCAGCAACGACAATCTTGCTATGTAGGAATCTCTTGCAGACATCTCAGGTGGCAAAACATTATCCAGGTTCTCCTCCTGCAGTGAGGTTTTCATCCAGGTCCACCACCATCTGAAATTACCATAGGTCAGCGGCAAATGGAGACGGGGCCTTTTCAGTCATGGCCCCCTGTTTGCTAAATGCACTCCCTAAGGTGGCTTGCTGGCTTCCACAGCATTACTTCATTGGCAGCAGACAAAGACAATTCTATTTCCAAGGCATTTCCGTTTGGAAAGCTGACTTCTGCTGAACCGGACCTCTGAACTATCTAACACTGTATTGTCAACACTGACTGGTAGCAGCAATCTGGGGTCCCAGTGAGCCTTTCTCAGTTCTACCTGGAGATGCCAGGGCCTGAATTTGGGACCTTCCGCATGCTTGACCGCTGGACCACAGCCCATTCTGGATATGAATTGGCCCGCATAGGTTTTATCAATGCTTTTTCTTTTCTTGGGGTACGCAGGGATACACATACCCCTAAACATTTTGTGAATCTAAGTGTGGCCTCATTGAGGGGCAGTATTTCAATATGAGTAGGAAAATGAGAGTACCCCTAAACATTTTTTTAAAGAAAAAAAAGCACTGGGTTTTATCCACTTGGCTGAATTTTGCAATGTTGAATTGTTGCAGTCGTTCTGCTTTACGCTCATTTCAGCTGTGATCTCACGTTGACGTTTTTACACTTCTGTGGTTTGCCACCCCAGTAATATGTGCGTTTTAATTTGAAGTATCTGCCAGAGGAGGCCACTGAACCTTCCCCTTCCCCACCCCCCTGAAATCTGAAAATAGCGTCCTACGATCAGGACTTGTTCCTTCTCCCTTTTGACGCTCCGATTCCTTCAGGGCGTGAGTCATGCCATCATCTGTGCCCAAGATGACAGCCCCAACGTACTGCGGAGGGCTAAGACCTAAACTCAGTTCCGTCGAAAGCTTGTCCTCCCTGCAGATTCATCTGTCAAGTGAGCGGATCATTTCCTGTACATGATAGCATCTCCGCTTCCAAGACCTGACTCAGCGCCTGCCCAGATCCCTCCAGCCAGATGTTTCGTAGCAACTGAAGGCAGAGTTCCCAGAGACCAGGGTGGACCGGGGGGTAGACTGCAACGTCATGGGCTCTGTCTACTTCTTGAAGTCTGAGGGGCTGAGTAAGCTGCCCAGCTCAGCAAAGTAGCCAAAGCTTCACCCCCCTTCAAAAAACAACCACCCCTCAATGGTGAATAATTCCCACCTCATAAGACAGGCTGGTGAAGAGGGGGAAGGGAAGTGAAGTAGGATTCAGAGACATGGACTCAGGGGAGAGGAAGCCAAACCATAGCCAAACAGGAATTTTGCTCACTGAGTACCACCCTCCTAGCCTCTGGGGTGCTTTTTGGTCACTACCCTTTGCCAATTCAAATCAGAAAAGTTTGGATTTGAGGGTTTCGAGAAAACCAAGTCTCCACATGGCAAACAAAGCTGAGGGACTATGCCGACATGGCAATGCCAAGAAAAAACACACCAAGAACTCTGGCCAATATAAGTTTCAATAGTGGGAGTGGTCCCTACTTGCAAATCAATAGTCAATTGTAAAAAAAACTAATCCATTCAAAAGTATGTATTCTGACAAGGATTACAAACTGAAATAGAGATTACAAACTATAAGGATATGTATAACATAATAATTCGTTACAGGATAAGAGTTTATGAGTAGAGATAAGTTCATGTTAGTCCATAGTCAGATTTGACGTGAAGATCTTAGTTTCAACCATTGAGCAGAAGTCAGAAGTCAATTATGGATCAGAAACCAGGACAGGGCCCTGTTTCGATGTATTCACCTTCATCAGCTGGAAGTATCAAACATTACATGAAAATACATTTAAATTCTAAATTATCATAAATTATAAAACAGTATTATACAACATTTGGTTCCTTACCTAATTTTTAAGGGGTTGTGTAAGTTTGAAGAATTTGTATAAATATATCTTGTTATTTTCTATGTTTCTCAGAGATAACAACTGAAAATAATGAATATTAATAATTACATGTCAAATTACATGTGCTGAATATTAATGAATATTATAATGAATATAATGAATGACAGTGCTGACTGGAAAACTCAGGAACCAAGAGGACAAAAACTTTACAAAAGAATGGGAAAAATTTATAAGTTATTTAAGAGACCACTGCAAGCAGATGGAAACATTGGCAGGATTTTGATTTCACTTGCAGTGTAACAATTACCATGGAAAATATAGACTGATATAATAGAGTTAGGAAGAAGATGCAGTTTTCAATGTTTAAATGAGAGTCCAGGGAGGGGGTGGGAGGAAGTCTTGAGATTCGGAGGACTCTCTGTAGTCGTACCTCAGCTCCTGAACACGTTAGCTCCTGAACAAATCGGCTCCCGAATGATCAAAAACCAGAAGTGACTGCTCTGGTTTCCGAATGTTATTTTGGAAGCCGCACTTCCACAGGAGGTTCCTGCAGCCGATCAGAAGCCGCACTTTGGTTTCCGAATGTTTCAGAAGTCGAATGGACTTCTGGAACGGATTCTGTTCAATTTCTGAGGTATGACTGTCTATGGACATGTAGTCATATTTTTATAACTTTGTATTGTAAAAATCAAATAAAAATGATTTCAAAAAAGAAAGCCGAGTCTGCATGCCCACCACACGTTTAAAGGGTTTTCTTAGTTCTGTGAACTGTAGTTTGTGTTGTGTACTGGGAATTGTAGCTCTGGGAGGGGTAAACTACAGTTCCCAGGATTCTTTGCTTTAACTGTATGGTGTGTATGCAGTCCAGGAACATCTGGAGGGCTGCAGGTTCTTCATCGCTGGATTAAGGAGATCAAGCAGGACACTCCACTCTCCCTCCCGTTTCCAGGCGTTTTCTTTTGCCTCAGTGATTTCCCCATGACAGTTTAGGATGCTTGCTCCGATTCAGGGGTAAAAGCGGGTTTTCACAGGAAAATCAAGGGGGAAAGTGTGGCGTGAAGCACTCAGACATGGCACTTTACAGTGTGAACATGTGCTTAGAAATATGGCACAAAATGAAATCTTGATGTTCAGTATCTCAGTCATCATTGGACTAGTGCTTGGATTTTTGAACCTTTGGGGATTGCTTTTTCTAAAAAAAGTTATTTGCACTTTTGCAAACCTCGGAGTTCCCATGAATATATGGGCATCTCCCTCTTGTCCCTTCATGGTCCCGTCTGGGCTGCAATCCTGTCAGCCTTCACTTGCCTTTGCTCCAAATTTCTATTGCTCCTTTGCTGTCAGAGTGGCTTGTGCGAGGTGTGAGTCAGCAAAGGCATGAGGGGAAGCAGACAGAAGTCTTGTGAACTGTTGCAACAGCTCAGGGCAAGAGCAGGCCTTTGGCAAACCGTGGGCTCAGCTCTCCCCCACCAAATGCTTAGCGTTGGAGCCTCAGCATTGACTCAGTTTGCGATAGTACAGCTTCAGGAATGGCGCACCGTTTGGGCAGGCAGTGAGGGGGGAAAGGCATGGCAAATAAGCAAGACGGCATGGGGTATTTCGGAATTGAAATAGTGATCAAGTTGGAGACTTCAGTCTCCGGGTAAAGCTGGGAATGCTCTCTGCCTGGAACCCTGCTGCTAGTCATTGTGGCCAATAGCTGAACTAGATGGGCCAATGGGCTGATTCAATATTAATATTTTATTATTTATACCCCACCCAGAGGGATGCGGGTGGCGCTGTGGGTTAAACCACAGGGCCTAGGGCTTGCTGATCAGAAGGTTGGCAGTTCGAATCCCCGCAACAGGATGAGCTCCCATTGTTCGGTCCCAGCTCCTGCCAACCTAGCAGTTCAAAAGCACGTCAAAGTGCAAGTAGATAAATAGGTACCGCTCTGGCGGGAAGGTAAACGGCATTTCCGTGCGCTGCTCTGGTTTGCCAGAAGCGGCTTAGTCATGCTGGCCACATGATCTGGAAGCTGTCCTCTGGCTCCCTTGGCCAGTAAAGCGAGATGAGTGTCGCAACCCCAGAGTTGTCCACTACTGGACCTAATGGTCAGGGGTCCCTTTACCTTTACCCCACCCATCTGGCTGGGTTTCCCCAGCCGCTCTGGGCAGCTTCCAACAAAATATTAGAAGCACAATAAAACATCAGACATTAAATACTTCTCTAAACAGGGCTGCCTGCAGATGTCTTCTAAAAGTCAGATACAGTGGGCCCTCCAGATACGAACTTAATTCATCCCCGGGGTCCGTACTTACCCTGAAAAGTCCGTATCTGGAGGCGTCATTTTTGTGCATGCGTGCACAGCGAAACCCAGAAGTATACACCTCCAGGTTTGCCGCGTTCATAACTTGAAATTACGTTACCTGAAGGTAACATAAGCCGAGGTAGCACTGTAGTTGTTTATTTCCTTGACATCTGATGGGAGGGCTTTCCACAAGATGGGTGCCACTACCGAGAAGGCCCTCTGGCTGATTTCCTCTAAGCTCACTTCTTGGAGGGAGGGAACTGCCAGAAGGCCCTCGGAGCTGGACGTCAGTGTCTGGGCTGAACAATGGGGGTGGAGACGGTCCTTCAGGTATACTGGACCGAGGCCGTTTAGGGCTTTAAAGATCAGCACCAACACTTTGAATTGTGCTCAGAAACTACTGAAAGCCAATGTAGGTCTTTCAGGATGGGTGTTATATGGTCTCAGCAGCCACTCCCAGTCACTAGTCTAGCTGCTGCATTCTGGATTAGTTGGTCACCTTCAATGGTAGCTCCACGTAGAGCGCATTACAGTAGTCCAAGCGGGAGATAACCAGAGCATGCACCACTCTGGCAAGACAGTCCATGGGCAGGTACGGTCTCAGCCTGCATACAAGATGGAGCTGGTAGACAGCCGACCTGGACACAGAATTGACCTGCGCCTCCATGGTCCTTCAGGGGCAGAGTTATCCCAGTCAGGACCAGGGAGTCCTCCATACTCACCCACCCCCCGTTCCCCCAAAACCGTACTTCTGTCTTGTCAGAATTCAACCTCAATCTGTTAACCGCCATCCATCCTCCAACTGCCTCACATGTCAGCTCCCTATTTTCCAAAGGATGCTGCCTTATGGCAGGTCAGAATATTTGCCTTATCTTCTTCTTTGCTCTACCTGGCAGCAAACACAACAAAGACTCTTCACAGACAGGTGAAAAGAAGACCCAGAAAGCTATCTAGGAAGATTCATATTGATACCGGGAAATATCCTAGAACACATAATTAAACAGTTGGTCTGTGAGCACTTAGAAAAGGAAGCTTAAAAAAGGGCACTGTGGTTACAGAAACAAGTAATGCCAGACGAACCTCATTTCTTTATTTTTGCTAGCGTTAAAAGGTTGGTGGATCAGAGGAAGGCTATGGATGTAGTGTATCTTGATTTCAGTAAGGCTTTCAACAACGCTCCCCATGACATTCTTGTGGTGAAGCTGGTAAATTGTGGGCTGGACTGAACCCATCCTGCGAAAAAGTGACAAGTGGGGTGCCACAGGGTTCTGTCCTGGGCCTGTTCCACAGCTTTATAGATGACTTGAATGAAGGAACCGAGGGGATTCTCATCAGATTTGCAGATGACACCAAATTGGGAGGGGTAGCTAATTGCACAGAAGACAGAATTGGGATTCAAAATGACCTTAACAGATTGGTGAACTGGGTCCAAACTAACAGAATAAAGATCAATAGGGACAGATGTAAGGTTCTTAACTTAGGCAGGAATAACCAGCTGCACAACTATAAGATGGGGGACATCTGGTTTGCCAGCAGTGCATGTGAAAAGGGTCTAGGAGTCTTGGTAGACCACAAGCTTAACATGAGTCAGTGTTTTTGCAGCAGCTATTGCTCTTCTAGGCTGCATCAGCAGAAGTGTAGTGTCCCAGTCAAGGGGAGTAATAGTCCCGCTCTATTCTGCCTTGTTCAGACCACACCTAGGGTACTATATCCAATTCTGGGTGACACAATTTAAGAAGGATGTTGAAAAGGTGGAATGTGTGTAGAGGAGGGCAAGCAAGATGATCAAGGGTCAGGAAACCAAGCCTTATGAGAAATGGTTGAGGGAGTTTGGAAAAGAGGAGACTGCGAGGAGATATGATAGCCCTCTTCAGATATCTCAAAGTCTGTTACATGCCACATGGAGCAAGCTTGTTTTCTCCAGCTCCAGAAGCTAGGACCTGAACCAATGATGGTACGAGCTGTTCAACAGAGGAACAGACTCTCTCAGGTGGTGAACTCTCCTTCCTTGGAGGTTTTTAAGCAGAGGTTGGATGAGCTGAGATTCCTGTATTGCAGGGGGTTGGACTAGATGACCCTTGGCGATCCCTTCCATCTCTACAATGCTATGAATCCTTTCCAACCAACTGCTACCTAATACTTTAAACTGGAGATTGGACCTGGGAGTTTCTGGGTGCAAAGCAAGTTCCCACCCAACTTGGCTACAATAAGAAGCCTTGCAGCAATCACCTTTTTGGTTATTGGTGTATTTATGCATATCAGGCACTAGAGCTATTGAACAAATTAGCAAATAAAATTAATACAATTATTGTGGTTCATTTCAGTTTTGAGCTGCAGGAGTTTGTGGCTAGGTGGCCAAGCTACAAATCATCAAGTCTTTGTTTTCAGTCTTCCTTTTGCCACAAACTCACCAGGTGGTCCTAAGGAGGACAACCTCTCTTGGCTTTAGACCCAGGCCCACTCATCTACAATAAGAAGATAAACAAGGAACCTGTGGGTGATGTTGGGACTCCAGCTCCCATCAGCCTCAGCCAACGTGGCCCATAGCAAGGGATGATGGGAGTCGTAGTCTAGCAACATCTGTAGGTCAACAGGTTCTTCAAGAAGACAAGAACTTTGAAAAAGATTGGGGAAAGTTTAAAATTTACCTATGAGACCACTGCAAGCAGGTTAAAACATTAACAGAATTTTAACCACACTTGTAAAGTGTAAAGTAACGGAAAGTATGGATATTTTAGAAGGATAAAAGTTTGGATAAATATTGATATGCAGTTGTAAATATTAACATTAGGACCCTTGAAAGGGATGGGGGGAAGTCAAGAGATTCAGAGCAATCTCGATATTTGGATTTTGAACTGATTTTTGTAATATGTTTATATTTTTCAAAAATAAATAAATAAATAAAAAAACAAACCCCCAGGTTATTCACTGCTACTGCAAAGATCACAAGGCAACTGCATGCTAAGTGCTTTGAACCTCTGAAAGTACTATAAAACTGCTAAGTACTGTTTTTATTCGATAGCAAAGTTTCCACCTTCCCTACAAAAGTGAAATTAACGCAAGCACACCAAGGACAAGTTTTCAAAAAAAAATATGTTTTATTTTTTAATACCATTTATAAAAAATAACTGTTTTTAAAAATCCTCATTATTCAATTTTCTTTCTTTTTTTAAAAAAACATTAACAACCATTAAATAGCCCTTATTATTAAAATACAGCAAATAAATAATATCACACTCCTTCATTTTCCTGTAGAAAGGAGCTCCCAAAACTCCAATGGTCAACATTACAATTTAAAAAACAGTAACAGAGAGGTGCTTAAGAGCGACTTTGACCCTCCCCTCTCAGCCACAATACCGATTTCCTTTCCAGGTGAAAGAAACAAAAACAAACAAAGCAAAAACCAAGACAGAAGTTTCCAGCTTCTGTCCCACAACTGTAAACTGTGTTTCTTCTGTAACCATCAAGTGTTCACAAGTCAAGATAAGACATAGCACTAAGGGATTTCTTTTTCTTGCGGGAAAAAGAGATGAGAAGAGAATCCTTTTATGTCATGCAGGATTCACGTGTGTCAAGGTCTGGTCTCCAGTTCCATCAAAAGGAGGTTACCCACCTCCCTCTTTCCCCAGACAGATCCAACCTGTTGCATGCGTCAACTGAACAGCAACCATTGGCCAACATCCCTCCATCCTTGTCTCTCTGCTCAGTGGCTGCAGCACTCAAGACTTGGATCTGCAGTGGCATTTCAGTGCAATGAGATAGGTTCCTGTGCGTCAGGTGTCCCTGTGGGGTTTCGCATCACCCAGCTGACCCACCCCAGAGATGGCTGCATTTCAAGAAGGAGGAGAAGGCAGACATTTGGCTTTTTTTGGAACGTGAAAAAACTCGAACACTATATAAATAAACTGAGGTCAGAAACATCTCCCAGGACCTAGACCATTAGCAGCCAAAGAGGGAGAGAAGAGGAGGCTAGGAGACCCTCACGTCTTGTTAGGTAAAAGATCTCCTCCCTGAGATTCAGGCAACCCCGGGGCTTCTAGTCCTAGAAGAGAACCCAAGGAGTGTGTACATCCACTCTGCTGACAGACCACATGATGGAGTGGAAACTCACAGGACACTGAACTCAGCATTTCTTAGCCAGGAGTGGCTCCTACGAGATCACTCTTCACTCCTAGACCTTGGGTGAGCACCCAAGCCCTCACTGGTCCGAGATTCTGTCTTACAGTCAGGTTTCAGAACCCCCCCAGGCCCTTCACACCTGAACACTATAGAAATCCACCCGTTTCCGGCAGCATCTCCGCACCCACAGCCAATAAAGCATGATCATGAACGTCCAGTAGCCGACATAGATGGCTGAGCCAATGAGCAGGTACCAGATCTCAGTCTGCTTGGCCTCGGTTGTCCAGTCAGCCAGGGCCTCCTGGTAGATGGTGTAGACCAGGCCTCCCAAGAGCAGCAGGCCCCAGATGGAGACAGGCAGCAGAGGCATATAGTTCCCCACCATCTTCTTCCTGCCTGAGGTGCCCCAGCTGCTCTTGTTCATTGTGATGATGGCGAAGTACTTGGCTGGCAGCAAGCCACCCATGTACAGCACAGCGTAGAGAGACATGAAGATCATGATGAAGTTCTTCCTTAGCCAGCAGGCGTAGAGGGCCTTCACGCAAGCCACCAGCTGGACGCAGAGCAGCACCCACAGGATGTCCCACAAGTTCCCCCCGTAGAAGAGCCGCAGGACAGTGGCCGTGACGAAGAAGGGGAAGATACCGGCCACCACCGACTCGTAGGTCATCCACAGGTGGTGCCGGTGCCACCAGAGGGCGTTGTAGAGCCACTCACGGAAGTAGGACTTGGTCCAGCGAGTCTGCTGTGCCAGCCATCTCAGGAACACGGACGGCGTCTCCGAGTAGCAGCGGGAGCGGGCAGTGTACCTGGTACATGGAGAAGAAAGGAGGAAAAGTTAAGAATATAAGGTCTTCATTCAGTTTCATCTGGAACAGGAATGGGGAACCTGCAGCCCTCCAGATGTCACTGAGCTACAACCAGTGGCATAGCCCAGGGGGCACAGGGCCATTTGCCCTGGGTGCAAAATGGTTAGGGGCACAAAACTTCAGTGCCTGTTTCCATCTCTGGGCTCTGTTGAAAACGGCTTCTCCATGTGAACCAGGAAGTGACCACTCCAGACAATGGAATGACTCTTAACTCTACAACTGCCTATTCTGTTTCCGTCCCGCCCCCCTTCTGCGTAGCCCCGGGCACTGGCAACCCACACTACGCCACTGACTACAATTCCCATCATCCTTGACCAGCGGCCGTGCTGCCTTGGGGCTGATGGGAGCTGAAGCTACCCAACAAGTTGTTGTCTCCTTACACCTCTCCCATCTCCTTGCCATTTTTCATTCTGTATCACCCTTGCTCCAGAAAATCCAAGTATCCACATGTTCTTACTTGGTGGCATAGCCAATGCTCAGCATCCGGTTGGTGAGGTGCCGGTCATCTCCAAAGGTGCAGTGGGTACCCAGGAACTTCTGATTGTACCAGGACTCTAGAAACTGCTGCAGGAGGTCATTCCGATACAGGCCTATAGTGGGGGACAAAACAGGTGAGATACAAACGTAAGGTAAAAAGGTAAAAGACCCTTGGATGGTTAAGTCCAGTAAAATTTGACTGTGAGGTGTGGCACTCATCTCTGCTTTCGGGCCGAGGGAGCCAGTGTTTGTCCACAGACAGCTTTTCCGAGTCATGTGGACGGCATGACTAAACTGCTTGTGGCACAGCACTCCTTGTTGAGTGCCAGAGCGCTCAGAAACACCGTTTAACTTCCCGCCACAGCGGTACCTATTTTTCTACTTGCACTGGTATGCGTTTGAACTGCTAGGTTGGCAGGAGCTGGGACAGAGCAACGGGAGCTCATCCTGTCGCACAGATTCAAACTGCCGACCTTCCGATCTGCAAGGACAAGGGGCTCAGTGGTTTAGACCACGGTGCCGCCCGTGTCCCTGATACAAATACAGTTATACCTCGGGTTAAAGACGCTTCGGGTTAAATCTTTTCAGGTTGCGTCCCGCGGCGACCCGGAAGTACCGGAAAGGATTACTTCCAGGTTTTGCTGCTCACGCATGCGCAGACACTCAAAATGACGTCATGCGCATGCTCAGAAGCAGCAAATCGCAACCCGCATGTGCACAGTTGCGCGGTGCGTTCTGCTCAGGTTGTGAACGGGGCTCCGGAACGGATCCCGTTCGCAACCAGAGGTACCACTGTATACAACGGGCTGGTAAAACATAATCAGCTTTCTGACTGAATGAATAAACTGCTTCCTGTTGAAAGGAAGGAGGCAGAACCAACGCACAGGGGAAGTCTTACCCAGGGGGCCACTGATACAAGAAACACAGTCAAAGTAAGACTGGCAGGCGCGCTCGATGTTGAAGGCCATCCAGTACCGCAAGCTGCTCATGAAGCTGATATAGGAGTCGGAGAGGTTGAGGATCCGCACATCCCCGCCGACAGCCCCGTAGCGTTCGTTCGACTCCAGCACCTTCACCAGTTCCAGGGTTGCATCTGGGGCCAGCTTGGTGTCCGAATCGCAAACCTGGGAGAGGCGAAGAGATGGAGAATGAGAAGGGACACCCCTAGAATTTGCCAGAGAGATCTGAGTTGCCAGAAGCTCAATTTACAGAACACAGGGAAAGTTAGCCAGAGCACTCTCACTTTCAAAGGCTGATTCACACATCTGCACAGTTGTCACTGGAGAATTGTGACACCGAGTGATGACTAAGCTTGCGGTGAAATGCCCCAGCTTTGACACTTTCATAGCTTGGTCAACGCCACAATCCTTTCCAATGTGCAACTGCTAAGTGCACAATAATTAAGTAACGCACATGCATGTGTGAAGTAGCCCAGGGTCTGTGGCAAAACCAGAGAATGTATGGAAAGCTTCCCAAAAATGCAACATTCGTGTTTGTTATAAGTGTGATGCAATGGGGGAGAGCACAGAGTGTGTGCAGGGGACAGCCCAGCTCAGACGCTGTCTCGGTTTATGTGATTAATTGACTGGCTTGAGGCAAATCAGTCTTTGCTTGCCTTGTCTGTAAAACGGGTGCAACTAATGCAAGGATAAGAATAGGAGAAAGGTTATAAAGCATTTTGCACACCCCCAAATTTAGAAATGACACTTCTTTGGCTAAGGAGTGATGTACAAATGAGGGAGAATGAATGGCTCTTATTGCAGAACATTAAGTGGATCAATAGTTTGGTTGAAGATGGCTGGGAAGCAAGGAGTGGAGGGGAACCTTATGAAAACTAATTTGTAAAGCACAGTTAATGATATGGATGCAATACTCTGTTACACTGAAAGAGAGACAGAAATTTGGGTTATATGGTTAGCCAGGTAAGAAGCTGATGGAGATACAGGTGGGACCCTGAGAGTAGGGCATGATGGGTAGAGGTCAAAGGGCAAAACGTCACCATCTTGACGAGTTTTGCTCCTCATCACAACCCAGGAAAGCAGCTTAGGTTTTGCAAAGTAAGCAATGAGCTACACGTTTAATAAGGCTTAATAAGGATAATTATCATGTTGAACATTTTCCTCTTTCAACAATACTTCTAAGTGGCAATCCCTCTTGGCATCTGTATTGGAGTTGAAATCATTTCTATATATGCAATTGTTTTAACTGCATTTTTACATGCAGTTTTTTAAAATATACACTTTTATTGTATTATGTACTTGCTCTGAGATGCTAAAGAAGAAGCGATGCGTAAATGAAATTAGATGAACAGATTCATGTAGATTGCAGAAGCTCCCCCCTCCCCTTTGGTGAAGAATTGGGGTTTCCTTGGGACAAGGTTTCGATCTCTCCCGCCCCTACCCCCAGAGTGTATACATGAAAGGTCAGCAACTGGAACCTCCAGGACAAACCCACCCTGCAGACAGGTGCCATCTGGCCCAACCCTTGCCAGGCTATGAGGCATAATCTGGATTATGGTGGGATTTGGCAGGAGGCAATTTTGGAAACAAAGGTGGGGCAGGGGAAGAGTCTTTGGCTTTGTCAGTCTGGCACTCCAGCAAAACTAGTGGGTGACAAGGGATGCCTCCAGAATTTAGGGCAGCATGTTGCCCTTCAGAATAAGTTCGAAAGGGTCAAATTAGATATTAAAGCCCAGAGGTAGTAGGAGAGGAGATAGTTCATAGGTAGCATGACTAGGCAAAACCAAGAAAAATAATTCTATACCCAGAAAAGCTGGACTATGCAAATGAAGCAAATTTCCAGATTTTTCCGTATTTTGCACAATCGATTCTGCTTCCCATAGTAAAGTGTTAGGGGCCGCTCCCTTTGACTCGCAGAAGCACGCTCTCTTCAGGCACTGACTCGCACACTTCTAAAAGGTCAATCTTAACAAGCCACAAGGGTCTGGCTAGCAACTGAGCATTTGTTTTTAAATAAACCAAGTTCGTAGCTCTTATGGCATAAGTCAATAACTGGAGAAGACGACGACTCAGTGGGATTTATGTGGGTCAGGAAACATGAGGCTTCGGTGCCTCTCCTCACCTCATCCCATCCCTGTCTCAGAATGCCGAACCCTGCAACCAATGCCATATTTTGGTATTTTTCTGAGCTTCTGAAGAAATCACAGAATGCACTTAAGTATACAATTGCAGTATATGAGCTTCCTTGTAAGCTGACCAGGAGCACCTTAATGAGGTTAGCAACAGAAGACGCATTTGCCCATAATTACTGATCTTCCAATGTGCAGCCAAAGAAGAATGGAGAGCATATCGTTGAATTGCAGAGCTGGAAGGGACCCCAGGGGTCATCTAGTCCAGTGTTTCCCAACCTTGGACCTCCAGCTGTTTTTGGACTACAACTCCCATCATCCCTAGCTAGCAAGACCAGTGGTCAGGGATGATGGGAATTGTAGTTCAAAAACAGCTGGAGGCCCAAGGTTGGGAAACACTGATCTAGTCCAACCCCAGGATTCTCAGCTAAAGCAACCCTGACCGTCCAACCTCTGCTCAAAAGCAAACACTGTGCATTCTCACTGCATGCAGTGAGGTACGACACATGGCTAGCATACAGGGCTGTTCAAGAGGTGGAATGAGATAACCATTTCAGGCAGCAGGCACGGGAGACTGGCAAACTCAAGCACCCCTTCCCTTTTCTCCGCCGCTTCTGCTGCTAGCACCTTACCCATGTGGCAAAGATCTCTGCCTTTCCCACCATCTCCTCCCTGCTTTCTGCTTTAATTCCCCCTTGAAGTTCAACAGCCTTTCTCTGCTGCGGGAAATGTTGGCCCAGTCCCTATCTCTCAGCCTGGAGGACATTGTGGGATGGGATAAAACAAATGAGGAACTGAGACAACCGGATAGGAGCCATTTACCTGGACGTAGTCCACCGAGTTGCCCAGGGCCTTGAAAGCTGTGTACATGACTTCCCTCTTCCCTCCCCATTTCTGCATGATGCAGACACATCTCTTGGTCCGGATCAGCTCTTCTACGGCCAGCTGCCCGAGGTCATCCATATCTATTTCACTGTAGACAGGCGGCTCATCCCCGGCTTGGTAGCCGCTGTCCCCTTCGTCAACATCCAACAGAGGCTGGTGGTGGTAGTTGTTCTCCCAGACGAACGTCCCCACGTCTTCTCCAGCAAAGACCTCTTGGAACATGTCCATCATGTACCGGTCGTCAGGGCTGTTGCCATCGATCACCATGATGACCCGGAGCTTCTCTGGAGGGTACAAAGTCGCCTTGACGGACTCGAGGCACTCGCGGAGGTAGGCCGGGTCCTCCTGGTAAGCGGAGATGGTGAGAGCCACCGTCTTGGTGTAGCTGCAAGTCAGAGAGTCCCTCTTCATCCTCTTGTGCTCCAGGAAGGCAAAGAAGCTCTGGATGATGAGGTGGGCCGTGAGGAAGGCCCCGTAGAGGCCAAATGCCATAATGTGGTACCGGTCGGAAGCCAGCTGGTTCCCCGAAATGTAGGCCCATGCCAATATGGACAGTATGAGCAGCGCAAAGCCGATGGTGACAATCCGACGTCCGATAGAGACAACGCCCTTTGGCAGTATGGTGACATCCATCCCTGGAAGGAATAGTCAAGGTTGTGAGTGAGCTGGATTGTTCTCAGGGGAATTTATTGTCAATGGAATGGGGCCACCCCACAGCGTAAGTGCTCTCTGGGCAGCACACAAAACAAACACAACAATTACAACGCAAAACAAACTATTAAAAACCCATTAAGCATGCAGGTGGTATTTATTTAATGTTTATCCACAGGTCAAGAATATGCACGGCACTATTCAGTGGGGAAACAAGATGGCTGAAAGACTCTGGGAGCAGGGAGGGCAGATTTGTGCCACCTGGACCCCTGTTCCCCAAAGCCCACAGCGGCTTCATGCCAACAGACAAGAGTGCAGAAATGTTCTGGGCAGGAGAACAGGAGGCGAGTACTATGGCAAGTTGCGACTCACTGGACTTTTCTTCCCCACATCAACAACTTGTAGCATGGGGATTGTACCCGCCGGCATCTGGGCAGGAGGTATAAAAGCTGGGACCCACGGCAGATGGCAGAAGGCTGCTAAGAGCACCACCCAGGTACAGTAATGTCAAAAGGGCAATAAAAAAAATACGGTCTCCCCTTTTGGGTTTACACCCTGAGGAATGGGAACACCCAGCTCTGGACAAATTTAATAAAGACTGCTGTGGGGCTGGTTCTAGAGTGAGAGGTGAAAGGGGCTTTAGTCCCTTGTTGTTTCCCATGATTAACAAAGCCAGAATAAATTATGTGCAAAACTTAGGATTCCCCCCAGTTTGCATAGTTTACAAAAGTCACATTGTTCAGCTTCTTAGCTGCAGAATCTGGATTTCCTGGGTGCATTAAAAATAAATAAATTTCAGCTTTCAATCCACACAGCCCTGGTGTTTACTGTTGGTCCCTAAGAGATGTGGAAAATGGCCTCACCTGCGTATCTCAAAGGGCGAAAGATTTATGGGCAAAGGAACAACCTCTCTATGGGCTCAGAGCAGTGTCCGATTTAAAGAGGAATGCCAGCTCCAAGGATCATTCTGAGATGCTCACTTGTAACCAGTGCAGAAGCACAAGAAGGGGCATAAAATCTCTTAGAATGGCAATGACGCCCACCTGAGAAGTGCTGGAACTGAGTTCCTATGAGTTCCCCCTGAAAAAAAAGCCCTGGTGCTTAGACTTTAAAGGCTGTGGTTTCTTGCAAGTCTAGGCACAGACTACAGTGGTACCTCGGGTTACATACGCTTCAGGTTACATACGCTTCAGGTTACAGACTCCGCTAACCCAGAAATAGTGCTTCAGGTTAAGAACTTTGCTTCAGGATAAGAACAGAAATCATGCTCCAGCGGCATGGCGGCAGCAGAAGGCCCCATTGGCTAAAGTGGTGCTTCAGGTTAAGAACTGTTTCAGGTTAAGAACAGACCTCCGGAACGAATTAACCTGAGGTACCACTGTACTACCATAGACGATGCTGTCTCTTTCTCCCTAGCCAAAATCTGTCATCTTGAACCTTTGGGGTGTGTACACCACCTACAGGCAAGAATGATGTACTGCACCAGAGTTAATATACCTGCCAAGTTATCCCATCTTTCACATATGGGTGGGCGTATATGGACCCAACCAGAGGCTGAGCCACGATTTGCATTAAAGCCAACAATGGAACAGGGCTCCTGGCTAGCCTGCAGCAACCCCCCACCCCCCAAGAAGAGGGCGATAGCCAATCTGTTTGGAGATTGCTGGTCCCACTATTAAATGTTTACACAAGTTTCTCTCCAGGTTCCTCCACTCCAAACTAACCTCCTGGCAGGGGCTCAGGCTAACTCTATAAAAAATTATTAATAGAGCCAAGGAAGAGGCGTTTTCAAAAAGATTGCAGCAAATGACACCAATGGGTCATTGAATAAATAAATGACAAAGTTCTTGACACAGTACATACCATTTGCACACCCCACTTAGCAAATGGAACAGAAATCCTGTGTTGTTGTTTTTCCCCTCGCTTGCCCCTTCCTGCAACAGCACATGAAAATCTCCTTCCTCCTATTTTAACCGTAAATATTAAGTGAAATCCTGCGCATACTTACTTAAGGATAAGTCTCACCGAACTCAAGTGTGTAGACATGAATAAGATTGCACTGCCAAACCCAGAATTCCTGGCCTCTCAGAGCTGCTGGTAAAATCTAGGGCTTATCCACAGCAGACCAAAATGTAGACCCCAGCCCAGTTTTGTCCCAGAAACTTTCCCCCTTTAAACGCAGAGTTTTTGATCATTGCCATTTTGGACTTTCCAATGATAAACAAGCAAACAAACACACCTTTAAAGGGAGAAAAGTCCAGGACAACACTGAGATGACAGCCTGTGGACACCCCCACATCAGTGAAGAAAACCCCCATTTTGTGCCACAAGCCTGTAGGGAGCCCTCTAGCTCATGGGTAGGCAAACCATGGCCTGGGGCTGGATCTGGCCCAATCACCTTCTAAATCCGGCCCGCGGACAGTCCAGGAATCAGTGTGTTTTTAAATGAGTAGAATGTATCCTTTTATTTAAAATGCATCTCTGGGTTATTTGTGGGGCCTGCCTGGCGTTTTTACATGAGTAGAATATGTGCTTTTATTTAAAATGCATCTCTGGGTTATTTTGGGGGAATAGGAATTCGTTCATTCCCCCTCCCCAAATATAGTCTGGCCCCCCACAAGGTCTGAGGGACAGTGGACCGGCTCCCTGCTGATAAAGTTTGCTGACCCCTGCTCTAGCTTATGCATTTCTCGGCAAACCATTGAATAGCAAACCCCACACTCTAACCACTATGCACTACTACTCCAATCGTCAGGTTGCTAGAGTAACCTGAAGCAACATTTGGAACTGGCCTTCCAAGCCTGGTCCTGCACTCCCTTGGTGGTGAACGCACACAACCATCGGCGACCCCAAATACGCAGCTTACGTGAGCCCAGATGAACATATGCGTACAGACATACCAGGAAGCTGAATAAAGAGTTGCCCCTGTGGCTTGATAGAACGAGGGTTGGCCCCAGACATTTGGGCGCCGGAGGCGAATCAGAAATTGATGCCTCCCCCATTGCAGTTTGTGAGGGGTGCTTTTTTATATGCAGCCAAGGCTCCTCACACCCCACGGTCTTGATGCGGATCCTTGCTGCCCCGTTCTTCTCGATGCTGATCTTCACTTGGGAAATATTGGAAATCTCTCCCCCATGCCCATTTTCAATCCCCCTTTCTTTTCAACGCTGATCTTCACTGCCCCCTAACTTCTGACGCTGATCTTATTTATTTTTATTTTATTTATTAATTTAATTTACCGCCCTTCACCAAAAGATCTCGGAGTGGTTCCCAGAATAAAATGTAAGGTAATTAAACCAAAACAGCAAAACAATACCTGGCCCCATTCCCACAGACACATTTAAAAGGCTGTAGAATATTAATCAGCCCAACGCTTAGTTGAACAGGAACAGTTTTGCCTTCAGCCTTAAAAAATATACAATGAAGGTGCCAGGCAAACCTCCCTGGGGAGAGCATTCAGCAAATGGGGAGCCACTACAGAAAAGGCCCCTTCTCGTGTTTGCCAGCCTCTGGACCTCATGTGGAGGAGACATACAAAGAAGGGCCTCAGATGATGAACACAGAGTCCGAGACAGTTTATATGGGGAGAGGCAGTCTTCACCCTTTTCGCATTGCTGCATTGGAGACCTAGTGATGAAAGAGGCGGATGACGGGTTTGAGCTTCTTTTCCATCAGCCTCCTCTCTTGCTGCTGTGCCACCCTCTTTCCAGAGGGGAGCAGGCAACAGGGGGCACAGTGGGGGCAGTGGCAGAGCACGCCTCTTCCAACTCCTCAGATCCTGCCGCCCGAGGTGGATGCCTCACCTTGCCTCATGGGCAGGCCGGCCCTGGTTAGAATTCCACCACAACCATTTTAGGGTGGAGTGGCTGCTATGCCCACATTGGGTAGGAGGAAGTCCATTGTTCAAATCCCGACTCAGCCACAAACTCCGTAGGCAACCTTCCATCAGCAACCTGAGGTCAATACAGTTGGTCTACCTTTTCCTGGGTTTTTTGTAAGGTCCACTGCCGATGAAGCTAACCAGGAAGCCGAAGGCATTTCAAATGAAGGGTCACAACTCATAGAATCTTAGAGGCAGAAGGGACCCAAGAGTCATCTAGTCCAACCCCATTGTGATGTGGGCACGGGCACCACTTTTGCCTCCAATAAAATCACTTCCCAAAAACATCCCCCAAACCATTTGACCACAGGCAGCGGTGGGATAAATGGCACATGTATGTATACCTGAAGGAGCGTCTCCACCCTCATCATTCTGCCCGGACACTCAGGTCCAGCGCCGAGGGCCTTCTGGCGGTTCCCTCGCTATGAGAAGCCAAGTTACAGGGAACCAGGCAGAGGGCCTTCTCGGTAGTGGCACCCGCCCTGTGGAACGCCTTCCCACCAGATGTCAAAGAGAAAAACAACTACCAGACTTTTAGAAGACATCTGAAGGCAGCCCTGTTTAGGGAAGCTTTTAATGTTTAATAGGTTATTGTATTTTAATATTCTGTTGGAAGCCGCCCAGAGTGGCTGGGGAAACCCAGCCAGATGGGCAGAATATAAATAAATAATAATAATAATACCATGAAAAGAAAACCCTCCTTTCCACCACTTCTTAAAAGGAACCTTGAAAGAGCCACCCCTGGAGGATTGCTTGGAGTGATCAGAATTCCAAGAATTGGTGTTCTGGAGTACAGAACTCTCAGCCCAGCTTTTCAGGTATATGTGACAGATCAAAGTACCAACCAGACTGAGAAAGGTTCTGCAGGCTGATTGAAATGTTGGCATCCCATCAGCATTCATGCCAACCCATATCAATCAATGTGGCAGCAGGCTCAGAACTCGGCAACCTCACTATCCGTGTTGTTGCCAGTCCTTTGTGCCAGCTCATTTACAACCAACATTATGACCCTTGGATGATGCTACCGAGATAAACTGGGGACCTTTTTTATGCAAATCAAGACATGTACGTGTCTTGTAGCTGAAGACTTTTCTTTGAAGTGCACACAGCAAGCCTCCACACGCACCCCCCCAAGCTGCCCTAGACCTGCATGCTCCCACCTTTGCACTGACCACTAGGCTCTCCCCTCCTGCCCCCTGGGAGCAGCTCAATCACGGCTTTTCAAGTCACATTCCAGGTTGCAACCACTAACAGCTACTTCCAGCTCTTTTGCAACAAGGAGTGGAGTTTTGGCAGCAAGTGGGGCGCCTTATTTTACTCCTGATAAATCAACCCAGCCTAAGTATTGCAATTGCTCATTTGGACCAGGAACTCATAATTGGCACCTCAAAGTGCATTAAAGCAAAACACACGAGAAGAGAACTCAAGGAACTTCTAAGCACTCAGTTACCAACTCAAACGGCGAGGAGGGGCAGAAATACATTTTTTAAAAAGCTTTCCAACTAGTCTCTATCAAGTGATCTGAAGTATTCATATATACACAGGTCACCAGCCCCCACCCTGGTGTTGGGGCTTTAAGATCCAGTCACTCCATCCCTTCAGCAACATTAGAGCTTATTTTTCTAGGTTGGGGAGTGGGGGAAGGAGGGATGCAGAGTTTCAACGCCTCTGGAAATACCACTGCAACTAAAAGCCCTTGAAATATAATACTAACCCAACTGAAGTCCTAATTGTCCCATGCAGAGGGGCTTCTTTGTGGCTACTCAGGGCTGAGTGAATTGCACTCTGCATGTGCTCAAGGGCGCGGTGGCTTTCTTTCTTTTGAGCGGCCATCCAGGGTCAAGCCCTGGCACCAATTCAGCATCAGTTTAAACCACTAGCTCACACTCCCCCCTCTCTCTCAAAGCAAAAGACGCCCAGGCTCCCTGTCCCACGAGACCTTGCCCCCCCACCCAGCCACCCTCCGGCAGCAGGCTCCCTGTCCCGTCTCTCACCTGCGGCGCTGGGGCGGCCGGAGCCCGTGTGCGATCCGGGTTTGGTTGCGGAGAAGTCTGGTTTGTTTGATGTCTGGCGGGGAAGCTTTTGAATCTCGCGAGGTGGGGGGGAGAGGAGGAGGGCGGGTTGGAGGGGAGGCGGCCCCTGACGTGCGTCAAGGCTGGGCTGGGGCCCATCTGATGTCATTGGGATCACTCACGCCCCAGTAATGCCGTTTTAGGGTCTGAGCCCCATCCCGTGGTGGAACACGCCCATCCATTCGCACACGTTGCTTTGCAGCTTCCAAGGAGTCTCCGGCTACTTTATCAACTCTCAAACTGGGACTAAACTGGAACCGGATTTCCAGTGCCGGAAAAGAGTGCTCCTGAGAACGTGCGGAGTGCACTGCCCCTCGCGCTGCGTAAAAGCGCAGCTGGCCGACGCACTAGGCGCCAACATTAGAAGGGCGGGATCGAGGCTAGCAGTCAGGGGAGAAGCCTTGAACCCCGCACACAGCAAACATTTAAAGCCCCCTTCTGGGAACTGTAGTTTCGACAAAGCTACCGTTCCCAGCTCTCTGAACAAACGGATTTCCTGGCACGTGGGTGGGTGCGCTTTGACTGTGGTTATTTTATTTTTTTAAAGATATGGTGTGTCACTCGCATTGAGCACTTTTTTCCCGTCTGGAGTATGATCCTCCTGCGTGCGTTTACTCGGAAGTAAGCCTCCCTGACCTTGATGGGTTTACTCCCGAGGAAGCGCGCACAAGGCGGCTGCCACGATGCAAGCCTCTTCACATTTTGCACGGAGGGTGGGGACAAACCCGGAGAATTTCCAGGAACAGCTGTCAGTAGTAGTGCTAAAGTTCTCGAGTGCCTTCTGGAGAAGAAAAAAGGATTTTTCCCTCCTGCAAAAGCCGGGCGGGAAGGCAGGGGGATTTGTATTTCGTAATCTGGCTGGGTGGACTTCGGAAGAAAATTGGAGGGTGGGGCAGTCCAGCTGTGGGATGGGGAGGGTAGAGATGGAGAATGGAAGGTGGATTTGGGCTAGAGGAGAGTGTTTGAGGCGGGAGGAGGAGGAAGGGGATCAGAGCAGATGATGGCCAGGGGTCAAAGATGTGGGTCAGATGTGTTACTGGAGGGGGCAAGTCAAGGAGCTGATAAGGGGATCCCTGGGTTATAAAACAGGGCCAGGGGCATCTGTGAGACACGGTTGGCAAACAAGAAGAAAGGAGCCCATGAACAGATGTTATGAGGCAACTGACACATCGTGCGTCAAATTGTGGATCCTCCTGGGCCCGTTAAGTGCCAAGGCCCTGAGGCAAGCTAGACAAAACCAAACCAGAAGGATTATAATGTTTGCTGGGCTCTTGTATAATTGTATGGTTTATATCCCATAGAGCATGAGACTCTTAATTTCAGGGTCGTGGGTTCGAGTTCCACGTTGGGCAAAAGGTTCCTGTGTTGCAGGGGGTTGGACTAGATGACCCTCGTGGTCCCTTCCAACTCTACCAGTTCTATGATTGTAAGGTAGGTTAGGCTGAGAGGCAGAGATTGGCTGCTGGGAACTGCAAGTGGGTGGGGGAACTCTGTTGGGCTCAGGCGATGCTTGTGGGCATCTCAGAGCCGACTTGTTGGCTCCCGTGAGACCAAGATGCCAGCCAGTATGGCCTTCAAAAATTTATTTTCGTTTTCGTGCTGCATTTATCTCCACCTTTTCTCCAAAGAGCTCAAGTTGGCAAAAACAACAACCCTGTGAGGTAGGTTAGGCGGAGAGACGCTGGCTTGACCGAAAACACCCAGTGGGATGAGTGGGTGGGATCCAGTATTTCCCCCCTTCATTTTTATTAAAGAAAAAGTAATTAAAAGTGCGCGCATGAGCGCATGTGCAAAACACACACACTTTTTATGACACAAGAAATAAAAGATAAAAGGGTGGCAATCAGAAAGGCGATCAGATCTTATCATTGTGTTCCAATGTATTATAAATATTGACATATACATAAATCTGTACATCTACATTCTTAAGAAACATGCTTATCTGTATGTACTGTATTAAGAAATACATACCAATACAAATTTAAATAAGAGAGTTGGAGGACAACATATTCTTGTCATATAGCAACAAAAGACACATTAAAGGTAAAGGTAAAGGGACCCCTGACCATTAGGTCCAGTCGTGACCGACTCTGGGGTTGCGGCGCTCATCTCGCTTTACTGGCCGAGGGAGCCGGCGTACAGCTTCTGGGTTGTGTGGCCAGCATGACTAAGCCACTTCTGGTGAACCGGAGCAGCACACAGAAACGCTGTTTACCTTCCCGCCTATTTATCTACTTGCACTTTGATGTGCTTTCGAACTGCTAGGTTGGCAGGAGCAGGGACTGAGCAACGGGAGCTCACCCCGTCGCGGGGATTCGAAAAAGGCACATTACTACCCCTCTTTTTCATTTTTAGCTAGGGAAAATGTCATTATCGGTTCCAAAACCTATCTATTTAGGTTATCATGCCAATATAGGGCCACACATGCATACAGGTTTAATATTGAGACTCCAAAATAAAAATAAGCAGGCTAGGCCTGCCCTGGTCCCCTCTAAATGTCACCTCTGCTGTGAGATATAAATGCCTCTGGTCCTTTTCAGGTGGGAAGATTAAACTCCCTATTTTTAAGAACACCTCCCTCCTCCCAGCCAAATTTCCTTATTTAATTAGGGTTGCCATATTTCAAATAGTGAAAATCCGGACACAAAAGTTGTTGTGGTTTTTTGTTTGTTTGTTTTGTTTTTTGGCCAAAGTTGTTGAGTCCCGTCCCCCCCCGCTGACATTTCAAGCTCTTTTCAAAGATTCCCCACGGATGTTGTTTTTGAAGGGTGAATCACGGCAATGTCTGGGAAATTTTGTATGTATGGCACCCCTAATTTAATGCCGGTCACTCTTTCAGCCTGAGCTGTGTCATAGTGTTGTTGTGCAAGAGGATAAAATGGGGCAGGGTGCGGGAATAATCAGTTCCAGCTCCTTGGAGTAATAGTAGGACATAAAACAAAATTCTTGGTCCTGCAACTTGTAGTCAATTTTTTTTAAAAAAAAGATCTGTTTTTAATACAAGTTCTAACAAACACTATGCCTCCTTCTAAAATTGTGCCTGCTGAGAGTCGCCAGTCACTCCTTCTCTCAGCCTGGTCTACCTCGCAAGGTAGTTGTGAAAAGGAGCGGATAGGAGCCATGTATGCTCCTTGGAGCTCCTTGGAGAAAAGCCAAGTTATAGATAATCCGTAATCATTAGTAATAATAGTAATAACAATTCTGCTTTTTCACCAGAACATGTTGTTGTTGTTTAGTCGTTTAGTCGTGTCCGACTCTTCGTGACCCCATGGACCAGAGCACGCCAGGCACTTCTGTCCTCCACTGCCTCCCGCAGTTTGGTCAAACTCATGCTGGTAGCTTCGAGAACACTGTCCAACCATCTCATCCTCTGTCGTCCCCTTCTCCTTGTGCTCTCTATCTTTCCCAACATCAGGGTCTTTTCCAGGGAGTCTTCTCTTCTCATGAGGTGGCCAAAGTATTGGAGCCTCAGCTTCACGATCTGTCCCTCCAGTGAGCACTCAGGGCAGATTTCCTTAAGAATGGATACGTTTGATCTTCTTGCAGTCCATGAGACTCACAAGAGTCTCCTCCAGCAACATAATTCAAAAGCATCAATTCTTCGGCGATCAGCCTTCTTTATGGTCCAGCTCTCACTTCCATACATCACTACTGGGAAAACCATAGCTTTTACTATACGGACCTTTGTCGGCAAGGTGATGTCTCTACCAGAACATACACAGAGTTTAATATTATTCAATTCAAACTCAGGCTAAGATTTCTTTCGTCGGACCAAAACAGCCTGAATAAAAACCACATTAAAATACAAACAAAGGTCCTGTTTAAAAGATAAAATGTTATAAATACCAAATACCAACTTGACAGTCACGGCTTTCCCAAAAGATTTGGGGAAGTGTCGTTCGTTAAGAGTTCCGAGAGTTGCTGGGGGACCTCTCACAGAGCTACAATTCCCAGCACTCTTAAACTACAGTTCCCAAAATTATTTGGCAGAAACCAGTACTGTTAAAGTGTTATAAGAGTGCTGTAAATGTATATTGTGTATCTTAGTCTTGTATATATTGTGTATCTTAGTTTTGTTTTGTTTTTTACCAGACGTCAACTGCTAGTTTTGGGGAATATATGACAGGGTATACATATTTTTAAACATGTGTGGCCATTTTTACATGTATCTCACAGAGTCAGGGGTTTTTATTTCTTTCTGAGTCAGACACACAATTGCCCTCAGAGATTTCTTTTTTCCCTTTTACACAGAACTTCCACGTTAAAGCGAACAGCCTCTCATGTCCTTAAACCACACAAAACTTTCGCTCCGGTCCAAAAACGGACACCAGGGACTCTGCTGCTGGAGTGAAATTTATTTTGACTTCTGCGCATCTTTCGCAAAATCTCTCCCCTGCCTTCACAGAAGCCAGGCCCCATTCTGGCTTATGTCACCCCGCCTCAGGTTTTGACACACGGAATCTCTGCTCCAGATGCTGCTGGGATTAGTCACTTCAGAAGCTGGCCTGCAATCTCTTTTAGGGCTTCCCAATCCCAGGACAACATCCCTGCCTAATGGGTCAACAAAGGGCAAATTCCCCCATAGCCAGGACAGCCTGTAACTTCCAGTTCAAAGGGCTTTCCCCTGAAATGTGAAGCGATAGCGGAAAGGCCAGAGACCAGGCATAGACAAGACTTCAGTAGTCCACCCTCTTCATTTTATCTCAGGCAATGATTTGGCCATCCCAAGACTTTCCTCCATAAATGAAACTCTCCTTCAGGTTCTGGAGCATTGCATTTTCAGATATATATCACACCCTCCAACATTTCACCAATGAAAATAGGGATGTCCTATGTAACAACAACAGCAATTTTATTATCTATATGCCACCCATTAAACATCAAATAACTTTCCTACATAGGGCTGCCTTTAGATGTCTTCTAAAGGTTGTACAAATAAATTTAAAAATTGTCTAGTAGCACCTTGGAGACCAACTAAGTTTGTTCTGGGTATAAGCTTTTGTGCGCATGCACACTTCTTCAGATGCATGCACACAAAAGCTTATACCCAGAACAAGCTTAGTTGGTCTCTAAGGTGCTACTGGACAATTTTTAATTTTTTTTATTTATTTCAACTGCGTCAGACCAACATGGCTACCTACCTGACTCTAAAGGTTGTACAGTTACTTATCTTCTTGGCTCAGGAGTCGCATAACTCCATACCACCCCAAATTTCTCTGACGTCCTAAGGAAAAGCGGGACATTCCAAGATCAAATCAGAAACTGGGACGGCTTCTATACATCTGGCACTGTCCCTGGAAAATAGGGACACTTGGAGGATCCGACATCCTATTTAATAACAAAACCACCCTTTTATTATTTATACCCTGCCCATCTGACCGGGTTGCCCCAGCCACTCTGGGCAACTTCAAACATATACGAAACACAATAAAACATTAAACATTATAAAACTTCCCTATACAGGGCTGCCTTCAGGTGTCTTCTAAAGTCTATACTGTATCTCATTGGCTCAGGGGTTGCATAACTCCATACCTTCCAACATTTCTCTGATGAAAATAGGGATATCCTAAGGAAAAGTGGGATGTTCTGGAGTCAAATCAGAAACTGGGATGGCTTCTGTAAATCCGGGGCTGTCCCTGGAAAATAGGGATGCTTGGAGGGTCTGATATATATGTCTTTAAAAGAACACATTTTATGGAATAGGCCGTTTGTTGTTGTTGTTTAGTCGTGTCCGACTCTTCGTGACCCCATGGACCAGAGCATGCCAGGCACTTCTGTCTTTCACTGCCTCCCGCAGTTTGGTCAAACTCATGCTGGTAGCTTCGAGAACACTGTCCAACCATCTCATCCTCTGCCGTCCCCTTCTTGTGCCCTCAATCTTTCCCAACATCAGGGTCTTTTCCAGGGAGTCTTCTCTTCTCATGAGGTGGCCAAAGTATTGGAGCCTCAGCTTCACGATCTGTCCTTCCAGTGAACACTCAGGGCTGATTTCCTTAAGAATGGATAGGTTTGATCTTCTTGCAGTCCATGGGACTCTCAAGAGTCTCCTCCAGCACCATAATTCAAAATCATCAATTCTTCGGCGTTCAGCCTTCTTATAGGCCTTGGGCATTCAAGCACTAGGCCTGGTTAGAGGGTTGGACTGGGACTTAGGAGACCAAGGTTCAAATCCCAACTCAGTCATGATGAAGTTGACTGGGTAAACTTGGGCCAGTCACTGTCTCTCAGCCTAACCTACTTCACAGGTTTGCTGCGGGGATAAAACGTGGAAGGAGGGGAACCATGCTCACCACCTAAAACTGCTTGCAGGGAAGATGGCACAGAAATGCAATAATAAGCAATAAACTGGCCAGAGGAGAAAGTTCTGTCAATGCCTGTCAGTTTTTTTTAAAAGCACACATGCCACCAGCCATACACCAGGCCTCCCTTTCCACCAGACAGGCTTTGTGTTTTACAACCTTGTCTCCCATCAAAGCCCTACAAAGAGCACTTTGCACCTCCAGTAAACGAACACGTATGGCTCCCTTTTCGCAGTAACTGGTCCGTTCAGCATGAATGTCCCATAGCCTTCCCAACTTACGACAGCCAGCACATCCATTCCTCCTTAGCATCTATATCTGATTCTGAAACTCAGCTGGTTTATTTGTAGGTGACCAAGGACAAAAATGAGATTGTCAGGAAGACAGGCGAGGATTTCCAAGCCGTGATATAGCCTCCCTCTTTCCTTTGTGAAAAACAGCAGAGAAATAAATCTGCTTGCATGCGTACGCGCGTGCGCACACACAAACGCAGCTTAGGTGCCATTTGCCAAGTAACAGATCTGTGGGAAGTTAGCTTGGGCTTGGCACACTTGACTGACTGCTGCCCCCGAGGCAATTGTCAGTGGTTCCACTTGGCTACGGAGGCACGCTAGTCTCCCTGTCCTTATCTTTCTCGCTGTCACTCCAGCTAGAGGAAAGGTAACGGGGAGGAGGAAAGCCATTGGAGGAGGCAGAATCGCCATGCATTTGTGGGGCTGCATGAAGGCACATGCATGCACATTCATCTATGTGCATATGCATAATGGATAATGCGCACACACGTATTTTGTGTGGCAGATGTGTGTCCTTGCAGGGAGCGGAAGGAGGCAGTGCAGATTCATTCCCTTGCCGCCTCCCCACAACCCCACGAGCAAGCCTGAATTTGGGGTAAGGCAGCCATAGTAAGGAGGGACGCGGGTGGTGCTGTGGGTTAAACCACAGAGCCTAGGACTTGCCGATCAGAAGGTTGGCGGTTCTAATCCCCGTGATGGGGTGAGCTCCCGTTGCTCAGTCCCTGCTCCTGCCAACCTAGTTCGAAAGCACATCAAAGTGCAAGTAAATAAATAGGTACCGCTCCGGCGGGAAGGTAAATGGCGTTTCTGTGCGCTGCTCTGGTTCACCAGAAGCGGCTTAGTCATGCTGGCCACATGACCCAGAAGCTGTACACCGGCTCCCTCGGCCAATAAAGCGAGATGAACACCGCAACCCCAGAGTCGGTCACAACTGGACCTAATGGTCAGGGGTTCCTTTACCTTTACTAGCCATAATAAAATTCTCAGAAGTTTAGGGAGCTGATTTCTGTTTGCATCCAAGGTTGCAGCTATGGGAGAAACAAGACCCTTTTGGGGTGTCAGTGCTGTGAACCCCTCCATCGCAGGCTCAAGTTGTATATACTGTATTTGTAAATAAACTATCTATCCTAAAGACACCATCGTCTCTGCTGTGCCTCATTCCCCAAAAGGAAACACAGACCCTGAGTTAAGTGCACCTGGAAACCTGGAATCTCGCACCTCTCAGAGACTGGGGTGGGGTGCATCAGCGAAAACAATAATTTGAGAGATTTTTTAAAGGCTCATTGACACTAGGCAGGCCCCTTCCCTGTATTGTTTTCTGCAGCTGCTAAATACTTTTTGCTTGTTTGTTTAAGCAAGCCTACCCAGACCTGTAATTTTAACTCAGAATTCTATTTTGTGATGTATATTTTTAACAACTGCTGATATTTTGGCACATTTGAGTGTTTGCTTTTGATGGTCAGCTTTAGCAATGTTTTTCAATAAGCGTTTTATATGCTATGTGAACCGCTTAGAGGTTGTGGATGATTAAGGGGGATATACGTTCAGTTAAATAAAATAAACAAAGCCTGTAAGTGGACAATTTGGCAGCTTTCTGAACGAACTTTAAGCTGCCTATTCCTAGGCCTACATCTCGCTTACCTTGCAGCATCAAGGCTGCAGTCCAGTGCCCAGATACCTAGAGATAAGCCCTACCAACGCACACACAGGGACTTAATTCTGCATAAACACAGAGAGGATTTTATTGCAAGGCATCTAGCCTTAAACCGCAGCTGCCTCTCCACTCTGTTCCAGCCCCCAAAGTTTCCTCCCTCCCCCTCCGTCCTCCTAAACCACAGCTCTGCCCACCTCTGGGTTTGCAAACACCCTTCAGGTATTACCGACAGCCCTTTGCAAACATTGCTCCCGGGTTTCTCTTTTCCTTGCCAAGCTTTTGTCCATCCATCATTTCTCAGTCTTTTAGCTCCAGTGGCACAAGGGACAGGCAGCAACTGTAAGCAAGGGGGCTGAAAGACACACCTAGTTTCATGACATAAGTGGCTCTCCTCCTCCTACCAGATGCTGTGGGAATTGGTTTTTTTGGCAACATGACTAAGGCATGCCAAGGCTGTGCAAAGCTAAGCCTTCCCCATGCCCGGCTTCTTAGTGTTCATTGCCCAGCCCATGTTTAGAGTCAGAGACCCGCTGGTTTCAGTTCCAGGGAAATACTGGCTATTCAGACATTCTTGTACGCTTTTTAACACCTCTGTATGCACAGCCAAGGATAACTGAGCACCCACCCACTGCAATTGCACATCACTGAAAGCTGTGTATATTGCATTCATTTGCTTTGCTGTAGCCTGCTCCCTATTGGCTTCAGAAACAAGAGGTGTCACTGAATGGACTCAAAGTTAAAAATAGCACCTAAGGGGGTGAGCAACACGTCAGGAAGTCCCTGATTGGAATCTTGCCCTTGCCCCAGACTCACAAGGTGGCTGTGGGAATGCCTCGGTTTGCCTTTGCCCAATCTGCAACACAAGAGTCATCTCCAGGGGACTGTGAGTACTTGGGCACCCACAGTAATACAAGGTGTGACTGGAAAGTTCAGTGAATGGTCACAGAAATCAGACAGCAAGAAATATTCGAACATACATACCTTAAAGGTAAAGGTACCCCTCACTGTTAGGTCTGACTCTGGGGTTGTGCACTCAGCTCACTCTATAGGCCGAGGGGGCTGGCGTTTGTCTGCAGACAGCTTCTGGGTCATGTGGCCAGTATGACTAAGTCACTTCTGGCTAGCCAGAGAAGCGCACGGAAACACCGTTTACCTTCCTGCTGGAGTGGTACCTATTTATCTACTTGCACTTGGCGTGTATTCGAACTGCTAGGTGGGCAGGAGCAGGGACCGAGCAACAGGAGCTCACCCTATCGTGGAGATTCGAACCGCTGACCTTCTGATCAGCAAGCCCTAGGCTCTGTGGTTTAGACCACAGCGCCACCCGCCTTTACATACCCTACAGGCCTTCAAAGTAGGCCCCCTCTGATACAATGCACCGTTGACAACGTTCATAGAACTGTTGGAAACTTCTGGAGAAGTCCTCTTTTCATACTGCTCTCAGTTCCCTCGTCACAGTAGCTTGGATGTGTGAAATGTTGCAAAATCTATGCCCTTTCAGGGCAGATTTCGGTTTTGGAAAAAGAAAGAAATCTGGTGGGGCCAGATCAGGAGAATATGGAGGGTGGGGCAACTCAGTTATGATTTCATACGGAATATGCAATTCTTCCGCCAGCATTCGGATGGACAAATGCCGATCCCACATCAGTAACTCATGAACTCTGTTGACATTTGCCACTGTTCTGCTCGCCAACGGTCTGCAAGACCAAGGGTCATCTTCAATGGTTTGCCGTCCTTCATGGAAACTGTTAAGTTGTGGGTGAACATATCAGACGACACAGCGATTCTTCAAACAGCTCTTGTTTATTCACAGGCCAGGACAGAACTGAACTGAAGGGTTCAGTCAGCCTGCTTGTACAGAGCTCCAGTACAATGTAACTGTAACAATTTTCTAAAACTATCCAATCACTGAATGTCACTTTCGATCCCTTATTTGCATAACCATCTACAGTATCCCCCTGCTGGCCTAGGGTGAGAACTTCAGGGTGAGAAATGCTTAAACCACTCATACACTGTCTTTCGAGTTACAGCTTCATCTCCGTACACAATTGTGGGTTTACGATGCTGATTGTATGTTCGGATATTTCCCGCTGTCCAATTTCTGTGGCCATTCACTGAACTTTCTGGTCACACCTTGTATGATTGTGGGGGCTGGGCACCCATAAAGTCAATGGAAAAAGCTGGTAGGTGGCAGTGGCGCTGCCTCCTAAAGAGAAGCAGTTCAGCTCTGCCCTCTGCAGCCAGGGAGTGAGGCACCCATTTTCCGGGAAGGTGGAGCTCGGCGTGGAGGCAGAGTCTATCTGCCTCTGAGTCCGAGCCCCACCCCAAGGAGAAGGGTGCCTCACTGGCTGCGGATAGGAGGAGGAAGAGGAGTTGCTGCCGGCCCCTGCAACCACAGACATGCAACGTCACACGCCAGCATGTCTGAGCTGCAGCGATGGGCACCCACGTTCCTGAGGACAAGATGGCACCCCTGATCTGCAGAAGAGGGGCAGGTGAGATGATAATACTTATTCGCCTTACGGGGTCGTCGTAAGGACTGCAAGCCAGAGGACTGCTCTGAACACTTGAAAGCTCTGTGCACAAGTCGCCTTATAGATATTAATAATGACAAAGAGAATGAGTGGTTGCAGCCTGAGCTCTTGCAGGCTTACTCAGAAGCCAGTGTGCACAGGAGCGCAGCCACAGGTAACACAAGGAAGAGCTCTCATCTCTCTTTCATCCAAGGGTTAGGAGGCTCATCACCTCCAGTGATAAAAGCAGCATGTCTCTGAAAACCAGCACTCATCCATACTGCCGTTCAATGTGGATAGTAAGCCCCTGTCATTCCACCCATTCTTTAGTGTCTGTAAAATAGCCTCCAAATCACTGGCTTTCCAAACATTCCTTCAATCTGGATTTTCCCATGCCAGGGATTCTCTGAAAAGGAGCAGGTATGATTAAAATGTGGGAAGGCAGTGATTTAGAGGAGACCATTATAGTGCTATGAGTTTGTGGGTGCTAGACCACTATAATCTCTGGACCAAGCTAGTGTTAGAATTTAATCAATGCTAGGAGTGTTAAACCTGGGAAATAGCCAGTCTCAAGTGTATTAAGCCAGATCTGTGTGTATTAAGCTGTGTGCTAGACAATTCTAATCCCCTGTAAATCAGCAAGTGCTGAAAGCTAATTAATCAAGGCTAACTTCCTCAGGGGGTGATAGCCTGGGGGTGGTTATTAAGAACAAAGGATCAAGGGACACTGTTTGAGATGGGAAATGAATGAATCATAGAATCATGGAATTGAAGAGCTGGAAGGGACCGCAAGGATAATCTGGTCCAAACCCTTGCAAGTAGCTTAGAGAGTTAGAGTTAGGAGTTATGTGACAGAAGCAGAAAGTAGGAAATGCAGATTATGGAGCCTGTGCAACACAGAATTCATTTGTGGAACCTGCTACCAGAAGATCGAACTGTCACCACTAGGCCTTCATTGACTTTAGTCAATTCATGGAGGGTGGGTCTGTCAGTAAGGTAAAGGTACCCCTGCCCGTATGGGCCAGTCGTGTCCAACTCTAGGGTTGTGCGCCCATCTCACTTAAGAGGCCGGGGGCCAGCGCTGTCCGGAGACACTTCCAGGTCACGTGGCCAGCGTGACAAAGCAGCTCTGGCGAGCCAGCACCAGCGCAGCACACGGAAATGCCATTTACCTTCCT
This sequence comes from Podarcis siculus, assembly GCA_034642415.1. Taxonomy (NCBI): domain Eukaryota; kingdom Metazoa; phylum Chordata; class Lepidosauria; order Squamata; family Lacertidae; genus Podarcis; species Podarcis siculus. Next base: position 293,914 of record JAXCMG010000016.1, read on the forward strand.
GCTATAAAGCGGTACCTATTTATCTACTTGCACTTAGGGGTGCTTTCGAACTGCTAGGTGCGCAGGAGAAGGGACCAAAAGATGGGAGCTCACCCCGCTGTGGGGATTCGAACCGCCGACCAAGCGATCGGCAAGCCCTAGGCACTGAGGTTTTACCCACAGCACCATCCGCGTCCCTGGGTCTATCAGTAGCTATTTGTAAATTGCAGATTCAGAGGCAGTCTACCTTTGAATAACAGCTGAGGGGCAAATTTAAGGGAAAGGTCTGTGGCCGCCAGCTTGTTCTAGTGGGATTCTCAGAGGCAGCTGAATGGCTGTTGTGTGGAGAAGAGTGATTTTTAAAATTTTTGTCTCACTGCATACTAATTGAGCTCAGTGGACTCCACTTCTCTCCACAAATGCAGACTCGGTAGGAAGAGGTTCCAGCAAACAGGGACTGTCCCTTGCAAATGGGGATGGTTGCAGCATATGCCACAGGCATTTTGACAAAGGACGCTTGTATCAGTTTTGACACTTCTTCCTGAACCTATGTGTTGCGCGAGGACAGCATTGCTGACCTGCAGCTGCACTCCATTTTAAAAATAAAAAAATGCCTTTCGAAACCGAATGGCTGTCTGCCAGGGCATTTCACCTGCAAAACTGGCTTCTGAACAGAGTTCCAGGGAGCCGTGAGCTGGGGACCTTACCAGAGTTTAGAAACAGCCCTACATTTTAGTGCCTCAGGCAGTAGAAACAGAATCTCCCCGATGGTAGCAAGAGCACCGTCTCTTATGCATTGCCAAGGCCGGTAAAAGAGGATGTAGATTTGCTTAAAATCTGCACGTGCACATATACAAAGGCACACAGGCTGCATACCCTCTGTACATTTAAAGTAAATAATAATGTTTATACCCCACCCATCTGACTCGCACATGAGTCGATCACCTGTAAGGGGTGTGTGTGGGTGCCTGTAGTCTGAAAAGCAAGGTGCTCCTGTGTTTTAAAGAAAGTAAGAAGACATGCAATTGGTGGCCTCCGCTGCTTCTTGTGGCAGCAAATGCCACATGTCTAACGATGCACAATGTGAAGAAACACTTCCTTTTGCATTCTCCCGAATCTTCTAAAGTTCAGCTACATCGGGTGACCTTGGCCTCTAGAGATAGAAAGGATGGAGGAAGAAGAAAATGTCTCAATCACTTTCCCCACCACATGCATAATTTTAGATACCTCTGTCTTACTCCCCCTTAGTTACCTTCTTCTGTGCTAAGAAGCCCCAAGTGTGTAACCTTTTCTCACAAGGGAGAAGTTCCATCCAGTCCTTTGAAAATTTCATTCCCTATTTTGGTATCTTTTCCAGATCTATAATAACCTGTTTGAGGGGTGACAGCCAGAACTATACACTGGATTCCAAATGCAGCCAAACTATAGATTTGTACAGCTATATCATTGCCTATTTATCAATCAACCAGTCTGTCTGTCTGTCTGTCTGTCTTCTTTCATGGCTCCTAACATGGAATTTGCCCTTTTCACAGCCACTCGCTATGGGTTGAGTTGACATTTCCACCGAGCGATCCACCATGACCCCACAATCTTTCTCCAGGTCAGTTACGGCTGTGTCAGATGCCATTCATGTATATGTGAAGTTAGTTATTTTTTCCTGAATGTGAACCACTTCCCCCATCTTTACATTGAACTGCATTTGCCATTTGAATGCCTGTTCACTCAGTTTCACCACTCTGAACAATATGGTGTCACCACCTCCCTGCTCACCCCTAACTCTCCATAGGACAGTTCTCTATTTGACAGGCTATCTAGATACAGTGGTACCTCTGGATGTGAACGGGATCCATTCTGGAGCCCCGTTCGCATCCTGAAGTGAACGCAACCCGCGTCCGCGCATGCGCATGCACGTGCCGCGATTCGCCGCTTCTGCGCATGATGTCATTTTGAGCGTCTGCGCATGCTCAAGCAGGGAAACCTGGAAACAATGCACTCGTTACTTCCGGGTCGCCGTGGAGCGCAACCCGAAAATACTTAACCCGAAGCTACTTCAACCCGAGGTATGACTGTATGTTCACTTTAAAGATAAAAGATTAAGAAGGGAGAGTAGGGGTCTTGAAGTTGCTGCTCACAGTCTCCTTCCACCCACACCAAGTATGAAAATTTTCCTATTTCTCCTTCTCCTTCTCCTTCTGTAAAATAAAATAAAAAACAACCCAAATGAAATATACTCAGAGTCGTGTAGTGACTTCATGCTCTTTATTGCAGCTTGTAAAACAGTGGATGAATTTCCCCCTAAACCTCAGGCTTTATATACATTATTTACACAATGGGTCCCGTCTGATTGGCTGCTTCTGCTTCCCTCCTGGAGCCTGATTGGGCTGCTACAGCAGGTCAATCTGTTATTGCATTCAAGGCTCCTACCTGTCTATTGTTCTAGGATCCAAGCTTAGTACATAACACCAATAAACCCCCTCACTTCAATATATTTTAAAAGGGCATTGGATGTCAATCAATCAAAGGCCTGGTTAAAAAGGAACATTGTTGCCTGGTGCCTGAATATGTATAATGATGCCACCAGGCGAACCTCGCTAGGGAGAGCATTCCACAAACAGGGAGCCACTGCAGAGAAGGCCCGTTTTCATTTGCCACTCTCTGGACCTCTCAAGGAGGAGGCACACAAAGGAGGGACTCAGAAGATGATCTCAGGGTCCGGGTAGATTCATTTGGAAAGAGGTGGTCCTGATCCCTAAAATGAGGGTGATCAAAAATGGGAACATGAAGGAGTGTCTCCACCCCCATCGTTCAACCCGGACACTGAGGTCCAGCTCTGAGGGCCTTCTGGTGGTTCCCTCACTGTGCGAAGTTATAGGCAGAGGAACCAGGCAGAGGACCTTCTGTGGAACACCCTCCCATCAGATGTCAAAGAAATAAACAACTATCTGACGTTTAGAAGACATCTGAAGGCAGCCCTGTTTAGGGAAGTTTTTAAGGACTGAGGTTTTAATGTATTTTTATTCTTTTGTTGGAAGCCGCCCAGAGTGACTGGGGAAACCCAGCCAGATGGGCGGGGGTATAAATATATTATTATTATTATGCCCACTGTTTCCATTCATTCAACATTTAAAATGCAGTTACTAGTTCTGTGTAAAGTTTGTGCTTTTAAAACACACAATTTGCTTCTACGGGGAGTGTCCCTTTCCTGTCTCCACTCACTGAAATCATTGAAACAGAGCACGGCTCCAACAGAAAAGGTGTGTGTGTGTGTGTCGCCATTTTGAATTTCTGCTTCAGGCCCAAGAAACGCCTCAAGCCCTGACACTGTGGAAAAACAAACAAGGAAAGAAACCCCTTCTATACATAGTGCTGGAAACAAAACAGAGATCTGTAAATAGTAACTATCCACATAAAACTGCATGAAAATGTGACGTTAAGATTTAAGATTAGAAGTCGAGTACCCCTTCTTTACAAGGCGTTCAGCCAGCCTGACCTGACAACTGTTTGCACAGAGGCAAGTCCTACTGTGTTCTGCTATGGTTGCAATCCTGGTCACACTCATTTGAAAGCACTGTTCCATTGAGTGCACCTGGAATTCATTTCCACACAAGCTTTCATTGCGTCAGGCTTGCTAACCGTCACTTTTTATAGAACCCCATCAGTTTTCTTGGCGCTTTGCAGAGTGCAAAGGAGGCGGTCTTTGTATGCCAAGGGCTTTGCCAGTCTAAAACTGGACACAACCAAGGAAGAGGAGAAAGATTTGGGCAGGGAATAAAAGAGGAACAAATACAGTGGTACCTCGGGTTAAGTACTTAATTCGTTCTGGAGGTCTGTTCTTAACCTGAAACTGTTCTTAATCTGAAGCACCACTTTAACTAATGGGGCCTCCTGCTGCTGCCGCGCCACCGGAGCACGATTTCTGTTCTCATCCTGAAGCAAAGTTCTTAACCTGAAGCACTATTTCTGGGTTAGCGGAGTCTGTAACCTGAAGCGTATGTAACCCAAGGTACCACTGTATGCATTTTTTTTTTTGGCACATAAAGGCTACCACTCAAGAGAGACAAAACAAAACTAGAGCAATGGCAGAAGAAAATGTCTGGGTGAGAGCATTTAGCTAAGCATACATCACAGAGTTGGAAGGGACCCTGAGGATCATCTTCTAGTCCAAACTTGGGTCTCCAGCTGGTTTTGGACTACAATTCCCATCATCCCTGACCACTGGTCCTGCTAGCTAGGCATGATGGGGGTTGTAGTCCAACAGCAGCTGGAAACATATACCCAGGAATATGTAGCTGATCCATACAGGGATCAAACTTGAAGCCTTGGCATTATCAGCACCGCACTGTAACCAACTGAGCTATCCAGGCTGACTTATGGAAACATAAGAAGAGCCTACTGCATTAGACAAATGGCCTGTCTTGTCCAGAATCCTGTTCTCGCAGAGAAAACTGCAAGAGCACTTTTTCCTCCCATGGTTTCCAGCGACTGGTATTCAGAAGCTTAGCTGCCTCCAACCATGGAGTCAAAGCACAGCCACCATGACAGATACGTAGGAAACGAAACGGTTAAATCGCTTAGCTAGAAGGAAACTGCAAGCTAGGGAACAAGGCCGGTGTTGACCCAGATGAAAAGGGAGTGAGGGGCGCTGTGCAGGAGATAAGCAACATCAGGAGACTGGGAAAAGAACAAAGGCATGATGCAGAGGCTTCAAATAAGGGTAGATTAAGCACCAAGGAACAGCTGACTGTGTAGTAAATAGGTAGCAAAGGGATTATATGTGCGTATCAAGATTTGGGGCTCAGAAGGTGTACTAACCGTTATGAGAGCCATTTAAAATCTCAAATGGGTCCTCACTCTGCATTCCAAACTAGACCCATCACCTGTAGCTGGAGTCAACCTGGCTACAAATTAACTGGTCTTAGGTAAGGGGGAGAGCTGGATAACTTTTCCATTTCTTTTCTTTCCCACTGATTAAACTGTCCTTTCCTGTTATCTATGGGATGGCCACAAGAATCTCCTTTGATGACTGGAACTGCCTGATGTTGGACACCTTTGCCCTCCCTGTCTGTCCCCAAGATTTTAAGGGATGGAAGAAATTGGAACTCCTAGTGATTTCTGGTGGTGGAGAGAACCTAGCTGGCATCGACTGTTGATTTAATATTGAGCACTTTGATTTATAAGGCTCCCAAGGGAAGGACCCCAGCCAACCATTAAATGTCAAATGCTGGACAGTCATGAGTCATAGGTTCATCTGGAGGAGTGGTTCTCAAAGGGTGTGACGTGGCACAAGTGTGTTGGGAAGATTCAACAACAATCAAAGAAATATTTAAACATTTCAGAGCAGTATAGTAATATATATATATATATATATATGCAGGTTTTGGTGTCCTCGGGTGTCTTCCCGTGTAAAAGTTGGGGTGTCTAGGCGACGTTTCGACGAGGTCTCACTCGTCATCTTCAGGCTGGTGCTTTCGGCTTCTTGTTACTGGAACAGAGCAGGATCTCAGTGTTTGAGTTCCTATAAATACTGTTGAGGAGGTGTGGTGTATAGCCTCCAATGTTCTGGGCAGAGAGGAAGTTCCCAGGCTAGTGTGCCTTTTCTTCTTTTGTTCCTTAATTGCTTGAGGGATATCTTGAGTGATTTCTTGAGTGATATCCTGAGTACCACTTAGGTGGGTCATTAGGTGTGGATTAGTTGCTAAAGCTTTTGTGTCTTGACCTCTTGAACTTTGTGAAGAGTTTTTCTGAGAAGATGGCTGTACTGCTTTGTTGTGCTCTGGCTTGGCTTCGTGTATAGGGGCGAGCTGTGGTTTTGTGGCCTGTGCCAGCCAGATCTGTGTAGGGATTGCAGGGGGGTGCAGCATCCGGAGGTGCCATCGTGGTTTGGCTACTGGATGGTGTCTGTAATTTATCTGTGGAGAGGGTCTGGGTTTGGGTCTGGTGTGGTTGATTGGTGATGGCGTTCTGTGTGCCTCTGGATCTGGTGTCAGTTTTTGTGGGGAGGGCTAATTTCCAGATGTCTGGCAAGCGGGATGTGTCGTCACGCTTGTTCATGTTGTGAGGGTGTTTCTCTATCTCGATGGCTTCCATGATTATTCTCTTGTGGTGATGTTCCATGTTAGAGAGCAATTTGGAATCTGCAAAATTAATTTCGTGTCCTGTTTCTTTCATGTGTTGGAAAAGAGAGGAAGTTTTTTCTTCTTTTTTGACGGCATTCTTGTGTTCTGCGATACGTGCATTTATTCGTCTGTTTGTTTGTCCAATGTACGTGGCTGGGCAGACTTTGCAGGGTATTTCATAGACCCCTTGGTTTTCCAACTGGATTTTATCCTTGGGGTTTCTGAGGATATTGGCTATTTTTTGGTTGGCGCAAAAGGCTGTTTTGATATTGTGTTTATGGAGGATTTTGCTAATTTTATCTGTAGTGCCCTTGATATAAGGAAGGAGGGCCATGCCATTGTTTTCTTCTGTGTCTTGGTTTTTGGGGGGTGTTTCTTTTTGGATTAGCTTCGTAACCCTGTTTTGCTGGTATCCATTGGCAATTAACACATTTGAGAGATTCTGTAACTCAGTTGTCAAGTGGTCTTTGTCAGCCAGGCGTTTGGTTCTGGAGATGAGAGTCTTGGCTACGGAGTTTATTTGTGCAGGGTGGTGGTGTGATTGTGCATGTAAGTAGCGGTTGGTGTGTGTTTTTTTCCGGTAGATAGTGTGTCCTAGGGAGCCATCAGGTTTTTTGTAGATTAGGACGTCAAGGAAGGGAAGTTGGTTGTTGGCTTCTATTTCCATAGTGAATTGTATTTTGGGGTGTAGGCTGTTGAGATGTGTGAGGAAGCTGTCCAGTTTTTCCTTCCCGTGTGGCCAAATTACAAAGGTGTCGTCAACATATCTGAGCCAAAGTTTGGGTTTGTGTTCTGACTTGTCTAAAGCATTGGTTTCAAAGTGTTCCATGTACAGGTTTGCGATGACCGGTGAGAGGGGTGATCCCATAGGTGCTCCTTCTATCTGTTTGTATCTTTGTCCATTGTGGATGAAGTACGTGTTGGTTAGGCAGTGGTTGGTTAGGTCCAAGATGTATTCGGGGGGATTGTATTTGTTTTGAATGGCTGTCACGGCTTCATTAATGGGCACTTGTGTGAAGAGAGATACAACATCGAAGCTCACAAGTAGGTCATTGGGATGTAGGTTTTGCTTCTTTATTGTTTCTATGAACTGGAAGGAGTTTGGAACGTGTGAAGAGATGGATTCTGCATAGGGCTGAAGTTGCTTGGCGAGAAATTTAGCGAGATTTTGTAGAGGTGAGCCTATGGAGCTGACTATTGGTCTGAGTGGTGTTCCTTCTTTGTGTATCTTGGGGAGGCCGTAGAGTTTGGGGCATCTGGATGATTTTTCTCTGGGGATGATTCTTAGCTGGATTTCTTCACTGATAGGAGAGGCTTTTATTTTGGATTT
>JAXCMG010000016.1:301738-318999 GCA_034642415.1 Podarcis siculus
TTTGTAAGTAGCTTGTTTCATGGGTGACTAACATTTAATCTAAATCCACTTCCCTGCTACTTACAAACCAATGTATCCTTGCCTCTCCACTATGAACAGTATGAACAATTGTTTCCTTGTTGAAATCTATTTAAGTACAGAATAACCAAAGGCACTTTTCTCCCCCTCGCATTCAGCCAATGCATCCTTTAATCTTCTTTGTAGCTCCTCTCTGAGTCCTTCCCAAATTCAACATCCTGTTTGAATTTGTGGTCTCTTAGCTCACACTCCTTGGTACTCTTTCTCCAGCTGCTCAATGGGTGGGAATTATGCCTCGGTGCTAATCAATGGAAGGCACCAGATACGTTTGTGCATTTCAGTGAATGAACACAAGCAAATATGCCTGTATCCAAAATCGGACTAAAATATCTACTCTGTCGCAGGTGCATGAATCTTATCTTCTTTCAGCTCAACAATCCATTCTGGGTTACTTACTTTCCTGAATTTGCCTTCCAGTGTTCGCTTTTTCAGATGTTGCCTTTTAAAAAATGTTGCTTCTGTGTATAGCTAAATGTCGCCTTCAGGTTTCAGCTATTCCCCAGCCCCAGGCCATCCAGGGTTTAAGGAAGTGTACAAGTTACTGGCATAAAACATAGCTAAAGGTAAAGGGACCTCTGACCATTAGGTCCTGTCGTGACCGACTCTGAGGTTGCGGCGCTCTTCTCGCTTTATTGGCCAAGGGAGCCGGCGTACAGCTTCCGGGTCATGTGGCCAGCATGACTAAGCTGCTTCTGGCAAACCAGAGCAGTGCACGGAAACGTTGTTTACCTTCCCGCCAGAGCGGTACCTATTTATCTACTTGCACTTTGACGTGCTTTTGAACTGCTAGGTTGGCAGGAGCAGGGACCGAGCAATGGGAGCTCACCCCGTCACAGGGATTCGAACCACCGACCTTCTGATCAGCAAGTCCTAGGCTCCGTGGTTTAACCCACAGCGCCAACCACGTCCCTAAAACATAGCTAGGCCATTCTTTTTCTCATCCTGGGTTGAAGCTGATTTGCAGGGAACTGCACCAGAACACAGGATTTCATGAGAAACAACAGGATAGATACATAGTAGTTATGGATTCCTATGACGAAAGATTGGAGCATTTGGGGCTTTTGGTTTTGTGGAAAGGTAGGAAGAGGTGACACGACAGAACATTTATGCATGGCAAGGAAAAAGTGGCTGGAGAAAGGTTCTTCTCCCTCTCTCATAATACTAGAAGCCATGGAGCTCCAATGAAGCTGAATGCTGGAAGATTCAATAGAGATAGAAGAACTTCTTCACACTGTGCATTGTTAAACTATGGAACTCATTGCCACAGAAGGCAGTGACTGCCACATATTTAGATGGCTTTAAATTAGACAAATTCATGGAAGGGAAGGCTATCAGCCTTATCGGCTACACTCTGTCTCTGCAGCCAGATGCAATAATGCTTCTGAATACCACTTGCTGGAAAACACAGGAGGGGAAAGTGCTGATATACTTGTGTTCTGTTCGGGGATCTCCCACAGTCATCTGGGTTGTCTCCGTGGGAGCAGGATGCTGGACAAGGTGAGCCATTGGCCTGATCTAGCAGGCTCTTCTAATGTTGTGTGTGTCGAGGGCACACACTGGGTGCAGAGTAAATAGGGCTATAAAGTCTGCTCCACTCCCCGGAGGGGAGGGGTTGCGGTGGACCATGTGGCCACCCCCTCTCCTCCGGGGGCGGGGGATGAAGTCCCACGTTGCCCGGGGGATCCTGGCCACAACATCACCAGCCGGCCAATCTGGTGGCTGGGGTGTGTGGCCAGGACCGTTTAAGCTGTGGCGCGAGCTGGAGGGCTTCCTCTTGGCTCGCATCTTTAAACTCCCGCCCTCCCTATTTTACAGGTTTCTTTTTCATTGGTCTTGCTATGGATCTTGGTTGGTCACCATTGAGGGGCCTGGTAGGAATTTTTCCACTTGGCAAATTGGCATGGGCCATTTGGTTTTCGCCTACCTCGTAGCAAACATTACAACTTTGTATGGTTTTGCGGTTAGGCATTGTTTGACCTTATGATGGGGCAGGGGAGGTGTGGCCATCACCTGCCCCTCCAAGCTTAAGGGTATTCTGTTAAAGGAATCTGGGGGTGTGGATCTTGTTCAAAGCCCGGGGTGGGGCTAGGGCCATGACACAACCCCGGTGGGAACATCTGGGGGAGCTTGAGTTGGTCTGCATCTATGTGGCTCCCCTTTCTGGTGGTTGACCCTTACCGGACTTCCTGCGCAACGGGCAGGAGTCAGACATAGTTGGGTCCATTCAGTGCCTAAACCAATACCGCTCACAGTCTGTAATCAATAAACTTGTGGCCAAAATTTGCCCAATAACATTAACACAATATTTGTGTCCTGGTGTCTTATTCTTTACGAGGGGGTGGTTGTGGGGTCTCAACACGCAACACAGCCCAAATCCCTAAGGCTACACTCCTAGAGTATATGCTGTTCCCTGCTGATCATCTCCCACTGATCTGCAGACAAATCTGCAGCTACTCTGCTCTGCAATTGAGCCATGACACTGCCCAAAGACAGGGAAGTAATTCCAGGTATGCAAATATAATTGCCTTACATGTGCGTCTCTGTTACTAATCTGTGATATGGGAAAGGATACGTTTTGCATCACATTCCTCACCTTTTGCTCCTCCCAGCCCCCTCCACCCAGGCAGGATTCCTGTGTCTTTTAACAAGCAGAAGTTCACCCGGTGAAGCCTATCCTGCACTTATGTGATAGACAAAGCTGCACCCGCTGAATTTCCACCTAGGGCTCAAGTATCAAGCATGCAGCTGGGACCCCTGCTCCTGCTGGAAGAAACAGCAATGGGCTTAGCCACTGTTTGTGCCCCCTCTCCATAACTGGATGAGGTGTGTGTGTGTGTGTGGGGGGGACACTGTGCCTGCTGGCGACATTCACAAATTATACCTGGCAATTGAGAACCGGTGAGTCAGCGCTAGAAGCAGCCCCATTCCTGTGGTTTCGGGAATTTCCGTTAACTGCATTTCTTAAATCCTGCATCTTTCTCGAATGAGTGTATTGCTCAATCCCCTTCCCGCTTCCAAACAGATTGAGAAATCTGCTTGGAAATAACCTTTCCCATTCTTGGAGGACCCTTCAGGTTTGCTGCCTGCCCCATGGAGGTTGGGGGGAGTGGATCAGAGCATTGGGCAGGGCCTTGAAGCCAACCAAACCAATGAGAGTGGTAGGTAATATCTGGCTAGATGGACGTATGAGCTTGTATATCAAGCAGCTTCCAATGTTCCACTTGGCTCTAATCCTCTCCGGGTCTCTCTCTGTGCAAAAATGTTTCCTGCCCACTCTTTACCTCTTTCAGTGCCTGCCCACAATTCCCACCACCTCTGGCTGTTCTCGACACGTTCTTCTGGCCAGGAGCCAATGGGAGCATGTAATGCGGAGCATTCTGAACACACCTCCTCTTTCAGGCTAGGAATGCCTAGCTTGTGCCTCAGTTATGCAGGCTCAGAATTTTTTTATCTGCTCACTCTTCACAAACCAAACATTTGGTCTTCTGGGAACCGACGGACTGCTGCAGTTCCAAAGCGCTGGTAGGAAAAGGAGCAGCGATGCTTCTTAAACCACGGTGGGGGATATGCATTAGGCAGGGACAGAATCATCTTCCTCAGTTCCTTATATTTTCCAATCTTAAATTCAGTTCTGCACATTTCTGCAACAATTTACGAATCTCTTTGCTTTTTTAATCCTCGTGAAAATCCACCAGTGTCTTAGTGTGAGTTTCTCCCAATAAACACATTTTTGTACAGTGGCACCTTGGGTTACAGACGCTTCAGGTTACAGACTCCGCTAACCCAGAAATAGTACCTTGGGTTAAGAACTTTGCTTCAGGATGAGAACAGAAATTGCACGGTGGCGGCGCGGTGGCAGCAGCGGGAGGCCCCATTAGCTAAAGTGGTATCTCAGGTTAAGAACGGTTTCAGATTAAGAACGGACCTCCAGAACGAATTAAGTTCTTAACCTGTGGTACCACTGTACGCAGTTCCAACCAATGTACACATTTTTGCAAGGAATTCCCCCATAGGTAACCATCCATTTTTTTTTTTTGGTATGTTAATTCCACTAATATATTGGGAGGAATTACGGACGCGGGTGGCGCTGTGGGTAAAAGCCTCAGCTCCTAGGGCTTGCCGATCGAAAGGTCGGCGGTTCGAATCCCCCTGGCGGGGTGCGCTCCCGTTGCTCGGTCCCAGCGCCTGCCAACCTAGCAGTTCGAAAGCACCCCCGGGTGCAAGTAGATAAATAGGGACCGCTTACTAGCGGGAAGGTAAACGGCGTTTCCGTATGTGGCTCTGGCTCTCCAGATGCAGCTTTGTCACGCTGGCCACGTGACCCGGAAGTGTCTCCGGACAGCGCTGGTCCCCGGCCTATAGAGTGAGATGGGCGCACCAACCCCAGAGTCTGTCAAGACTGGCCCGTACGGGCAGGGGTACCTTTACCTTTACCTTATTGGGAGGAATTAAATGTTGTGCAAAGTTGATCATTCCACCACGGGCAAACATTTTCACTTGCCAGACAGAATGCTCCCTTCCATCCTCATCCTCCCATCACCATTTGGGGCATAAGGGCCAAAGGGTCTTTGCTCCCCCCCAAATAAAATATCTGAGGGGGCTAGGCTCCCCAAAGGTAATGGACATTGCTATTCAAATGGTGTGCATGTGATCGATTATGCGGGGGGGGGGACGACTTACCTGCCCCCATATTTTATTCAAGTTGGCATCCCTAATTCAGGAGGAGGGACTCTACCAAAACCCAAAGCCATTTTTTGGGGGGGCGCAAGGGGATGAGAGGGGGAAGTCCTAGTGCACAAGTGTAAGTCTTTGCATGGGCTTCTTCTGACAGGACTCATTACTTGAACCCCACTCATTAATTTTTACACACACTTCACTGTGATATAAGTTTTTTTTAATGATTGGATAACTGCATTGCAAAATTCAGGTAAGTGCCAATTCTGCAAGAATTCAGTATGAATCCAACAATTTCACCTTTAAATGAGAGCTGAATCAAATTTCTCCCTCATCCCTAGAAATGGGAAGCCAGTTCTCTCATTAACTTTGTGTCTGCATTGCCTGGGAAGACTGAACTCCTGGTTATGGGGAAGAAGTAGTTTGAAAGTTGGTTATTGAGAGCAGATTCAGCAGGGACCCTGAAGGCTTTGACAGGCTTATGCATTGCCTTTAGATGTGACCTTTCCTCCATTGTGAGACTCAAGGTGTTGTATAATCCAGCCACTGTCCAGATCCGAGGTGTGTACATCACAGGAGTGGGGGAAGTTCAGAACTGTGTGCCGAATGCAACCCTGTGAAACGCCCTCCCATGAGATGTCAAGGAGATAAAGAACTACACAATGTTTAGAAGACATCTGAAGGCAGCCCTGTATTGGGAAGATTTCAATGTTTGATGTTTTATTATGCTTTTATATGTGTTGGAAGCCACCCAGAGTGGCTGGGGCAACCCAGCCAGATGGGCAGGGTATAAAACAACAACAACAACAGCAGCAGCAGCAACAACAACAACAACTGGCCCCCAGGACACTCCCAAGCCCACACCTCTCATTTGCCCTGCTCTGTGCTCTTCTCAATTGCTTTTGCCTGGCTCTCATGCGCTCGCAAACAGTGATGATGCCTATGGCATGGCTGGATGCAGGTTTGTGTGTGTGTAGAAACCTCCAACTTTTGTGTGGCTGGAATGTAACAATTCCCCACCCACATTTGTTCATTGGGTCCTGCCCACCATTGACATGCGGTCCCTGGTAGGTTCTACAGAAGGGAATGCAGCCTTCGTGCTGATTGGGATTCCTCACCCCTGCTGTCTATCGCAGCCCTTTTGGACTATGTCCTGGGACCAAAAAGCAGGGCTTGTGCAGGGCAGGCCCTACCATTAGGCGGTGAGGCAGCCTGCCTGAAGTGACGGATGTTGTGGTGGTGGCAGCAGCTGTCTCACCTGTCCCCCCTTAAACATCCTACAGCTGTTCCCACCCCCATGAGCTGCTTCCCCAGAGAGGTAGCAATGCTTTCTTATTTCTGGCTTGGGGTAGCTGGCTGTCTCACCTACAGGGCCGGCCCATCCATGAGGCAGACTGCGGAAGCTGCCTCAGGTGGTGGGATCCTCCCCGCAGCCGGAGAAGTGAGGAGGTACGGCTGCGGCAGCTTCCACGCAATCTTGCAGAGCAATCATGAGATCTCGCCAGAATCCAGAAGTCGCCGCTGCACAAACCCACTGAGGGAGGGTGGTGGCAACAGGGATGGGTGGGAGCCATGACGGTTTAAAGTTCTTGGTTGATTTCTGTATGCAAGTGTGGCATGGGCGCCATTTGCTTCTGGCAGAAGAATATCTTGGGGCAGCCCTGTGGTAGATATTGCTTAGAATGTGGGCACAGAATTCAATTTCCCAAGGACTTTTTAAAAAACACACAAAAAACATTTCTATGCCCTTATTCTTTGGGAAGGAAAGCTATGTGATACCTCCTGAAATCTCCAAATTTAGCCAGTGGCTGAGCAAGATTTCCAGTGGTTTGTCTTGGGAGGAGGTGGAATTCCTTGGAATACATACTTCATTGTCCCATCTTGTAACTCAGCAAAACTCCAATGGCAATTATATGTATATATGGTGCAATAAATCATGCAAAGCAAAGAAATGTGTACTGATTTGCTGATTGTTATATACAGATTGCAAGATGTTGCTTCTCTTAGTGCAGAGTATTATGGCCTGGGTGCCGGATTTCAGTTCTCTTTAGCACAGAAAGAGATTTAAGGCCTGTCACCAGGAGTCCTTTTAAATATATATATATTAGTTCTCTGTGAAGGATTCTGTTTGAGTAGACTGTGGTATCTGGGTGTTGACCACTGATTAGGAAATGTCTTGGTGACAGTGTGATGAATGGGTGGTAATTGCTGAAATGTTAAGGGAGAGACTAGGAGGTGGTCCGTTCAGATACTTAAATGTATTCTCTGTGCACCTGATGGATAAATATAGATTTGAGTGGAGATGAAAAACACATCAGATGCTTTCTCTCTCTCTCTCTCGCTCTCTCTCTCTCTCTCTCTCTCTCTCTCTCTGAATCAGGTTTGGCCTTCCAGAGGTTTGTCCACAATCGCAATATGAGGTTTGTCCAACCCGGGAACTGGTCAGCCTCTCCTTCAAGCAGATCTTGAACCAGCTGGTTAGAAATGGGCTAAACAGTCAATTTTGGTTTCTCTCTATTTCTCATTTATTTTGTAAAAATAAAAAACGTCCTCATGAAAATTCAATTAGATGGTGGTGCTCTGTGATGCTGTGATTCGAGACAAGGCTCAGGCTTGTCTTGTTGCTGCTGGAGTTCTGTGTTGTTGTTTTTTAAGCACTGTGTCTTCCTCATGACCGGTCAGTTCATCCCAGACTTCTCTCTGGGCTTTGGAAACTGTCCCTATGATGGCAAGGCTGCATTGCCGTCATGGAATCCAATGAGCCACCCTAGCGACTAGACTGAGCTTGTGGGCAAACTCTTGGCCTATGTCAACATCATCTCTGAGGACATTGCTGATCTGAAGGCTGCCTTCTGCAGGCATGAACTCTGCCAGTTTCAGTTCCTTCTACAGTTCCTTCTCTTCTGGAGTAGGAGTGTTGCTATGTTTATATAAAAAAACTCAGGGTCTGAGGCCCCCCACAATTTTGCACGTGCAAATTTTTATGTATAGTTTCAAATTTAAATTAAAACTTTCGCCAATGGCAAGCTGATTTATTTCCCATCCATATCAACCCAGGTGAGTTCTTCAGTTCATTTGCATCCCATCCCAGATTGCCCCAAGGCCATGCACTACGAAAGCATACAAAAATAAAGAAAGACAACCCAACTGAGTTAAAATTAAACACTATCAGCACTCCCAGTTTCTTTTTTTAAAAAATACAGTACTTTATTTAGAGTTCGACAATAACAAAATAAAACCGCAATAACTACTACATCAGTTCATTACAACTGACCATCTTTAACAGTAATTGAACAATAATTGAAAAATTACAGAACATCACTTTAACTTAGTTGAGTTTTCATATTTAACTTTTATCTCTTTATCTCTTTCTTAGCAGGTCAAAAGGAAAAAGACCAAAGAAAGAGGTACAAAGAGAGAAAGAAAAAGAGAGAGAGAGAAAGGGGAAAAAATCAAATAAAAAATTAGAAAGAAAAAAAAAAGAAAAGTAAGACAAAGCAAAACAAAATAAACACATTTGACTTCTGATTAGACTCATTGTGTTATTATTTCTACTATTTTTTCACACACAGTTCCAAATTGTTGTATTACTTTCTTTGTTTTCCTCAGATACCAAAAAACATCATATTTCTTGTTTTTCAAGGATCATTCTATTTCTGCCAGGAGATGTTTATTATTATAATACTTTTCCAGATATTCTTTAAAGATTTTCCATTCTTTCTGTACATTTTGTTTTTGATAACCTCTAACTCTCCCTGTCATCATGGCCATTTGAAGATATTCTATCATTTGGATCTGCCACTCATATACCGAAGGTGTTTTGTCACTTTTCCCGTTTCTTGCAATTAAGATCATGGCTGCTGCTGTTGAATACATGAAAAGTGGTCTAATTTCTTTTTTGATTTCTGGTGACATTATACCTAGGAGGAAGGTTTCAGGTTTTTTCTTAAATGAGAACTTAAATAATTTTTAAAAATTCATTATAGATATGATTCCAAAATTCCTTAATGGCCAGTTTCAATAAGACCAATTCTTTCTAGAGATTGCAGACAAAACAACCCTAATTTGCATTTTCATATGTACATTTAATCAACCCATATTAGTCATTAATTTCAAGGAGTCTCCCCTGAGCATGATTAATGTTGGAAACACATGTATTTATCGCTGTCTTTTATTGCTTAGCTACTTTGAATGGGCTGTTGTTGTTTAGTATTGTTGATAGTGACTAGCCACGTGCTTTGTAGTGAGTCATGTTTTTCTGTTGTAAGTTATGCCTTACAGGGTTCTTTAAACTGGCCTTCAGGCAGGCAGTCCCTTAAAACAAGAGGATACCTTCAGAAAGAGCATTACAGTGGTACCTCAGGTTACATACCCTTCAGGTTACAGAATCCGCTAAGCCAGAAATAGTACCTTGGGTTAAGAACTTTGCTTCAGGATGAGAACAAAAATCCTGTGGCGGCAGTGGGAGGCCCCATTAACTAAAGTGGTACCTCAGGTTAAGAATAGTTTCAGGTTAAGAACGGACCTCCAAATATAATGTCTTCTCTTCTTCCTTTAGACTTCCTGGTACTATTTCCAGTACATCATATTTGTACGCAACAGTAGCCGCAAGGCTATTGATTGCGAAAAATTGGAAAAGTGGTATTATACCGACAAAAATAGAGTGGCTTGCAAAATTATTGGAGTACTACAATATATCCAAAACAATGGGAGAAATTGGAAGGATCTCAAAAGAGAAGATAGACAGGGACTGAAAGGTGTTTAAAGGATACTTGCAAAACCATATTGAAAAATCAGAACTGCTATTAGAATAAACAAGTTCCGTTTTAAATACTGAAATACTAAATAAGATGGATAACAATGTGTAATAGAAAAAGAAGCATGAAATTAGGTTAAAGATGTGTGAAAGAAAGTAATAGAAGTGGAAAGAAGTTGCAATTGAGTAGATTGAAAGTCTAACACAAAGGTGGGGTGAGGGATGGTGATGGGAAAAGGAATTATTTGTGGGACTGAGTGTAGGTATGTTTGAATATTTTTAAGGATTGTATGAAATGTATGTTTGTATGCTTGTATATTCACAATATGTGTGCATTAATGCTGAATTATTTTAACAATAAAAACTTTTCAAAAGAAAAAAAAAAGACCGGACCTCCAGAATGAATTCAGTTCTTAACCCAAGGTACCACTGTATCTTCAACTGGTGGGTTGGAACCCACAAGTGGGTCATGTCCTGATCTAAAGTGGGTCACGGCAGGAGCACTACCACCATGTAAATCAGGGCCGGCCCACCCATGAGGCAAGATGAGGAGACCGCCTCTGGCGGCAGGATTCACAAGGGCCAGCAGATCTGGAGATTGGATATGTTGCCTCCTCAGCAGCGCCCCCTGCTGCCTTTACGATGGCCTCTTGTTGAATAGGAGGTGCTGCTTCTTGTTGCAAGTGTAGATTTTATCCCTCCCCTTTGTTCCTTAGGCAGATCTTCACTCATCCCTTCTTCCCTCGCAGCAGGGCAGGGGAAAGCATTTTGAGGTTTGCCTGAGATGCCAAAATGCCTTGGGGGAAAGATAAAGAAATGACTCAACCAATGCATGTTTGGGTTAAAAGTGGGTCTGTAAAAGTCGAGGGTACCTGAGGCAGAGGGCCAAACTCTGTAAAGCTGGGCACATGGCCACCCTAGAACGGAACTGGAACTAGTATTCTGCTCTTGTGGAATTCCCTTCCCTGAACTCAGGTCTGCCTCTTGTGGTCTCAGGATGCTTACTGCAGGATGGGGAATGGAAAACCAGGTGGGAGAGGGGTACCAGGGGCATGGCTGGCTGGAACAGAGAACAGTAGCTTTCTGTGCTGCAACATTTTGTTGGAGGTCCGCTTTATTATTACTTGTATAGAGTCCAAAGGTTTCTTGGTCCTGTATAACTATGAACAAGCAAGACAACCCTTTCCTGCTAAGGTACAGTCAAACAGATGTGATACAAAAGGGGAAAATGTACAGACAGGAAAAAAAAGGCCATTTCCTTATTAATTTAATTCATAATAACATTTGCAAACTGCCAACACTTAAAAGAAATAATAGCATCACGATGGAGTTCCACAAAACTCATCAAGACCTCGTAAAATGATAAGATAATAAGGTGCAGCACAGATATGAATAACCTTGAATCAAATCAATTCTCAAGAAAAATCCTTGGTGAAATATTTACGCAGCTGAGGAAATATCAGTCACAGGGGCCTACCCAATTTCAATGGGGGCTGTGTTCCAAATTGCTGGGGTCACTGCACTAAAAGCCTTGGCTTGCATGGAAACTAAACAAATGTGAAATAAACGGTGGGGTGGTCAGGAGGGCTTCACTCCGACGATCGCAGGGATCTAGTCATCTGATCAAGGGGCAAGGTGGTTCTTCAAGTGATCAGTTGGCTCTTCATGCCTTTGCACTGCAAGTTGCTTTTGTTGCACAGAGTTGTTTCTGGCCACTATGGAGCTCTCATCCTTGAGACAGAAGTGTAGGGTGTAAATATTTTAACAAGTGCAACCAAACTCTCTTGTTTTTATGCCTGCTTACACATGTTTCAGGGACTAAAGCAGCAGGAACATCCAAAAGTTGTGGAGCAGACGTTTTCCATCCCTGTCCTTCCAGAGCCTTCATCGGAAACCACTGCCTTGTTTATTATGTAACTGTATGAAGAATCAGTGTCTGAAAATTTGCTTATTTTCAGAGAGGAGCAAAACTCAGGTCTCTGGGCCCAAAAAAGCCAGGCGAAATAGGACCCTTTTCATAAGACCAACAGTGATGGAACCAGTCAGGTCTCCCGGGGCTCTGAAGCCTGGGTGCACCAAGGAGGAGCCTTCTGAGGTCCCACCCCTAGGAGAGGTGCAGAGGGTGGCCTGTTCAGTAGTGTCCATCATTCCTGATCATTGACAGTGCTTCCTGGAGTTGGTGGAAGCTGGTCCAGCAACATTTGGAGGGCCACAGGTCCCCCTTCCCTGGTGTAGGGCTTCTGGTTGAGAAGGCACCAACAGAGCTGAATCCTGGCAGATCTCTATTTTGGAACTATGAGCCTCCTTCTTCCAAAAGGGTATTGCAGCAGAGCAGATGCCTTGCTTATGAACTTCCTCTTGGTATTTGGTTGGGCATTGCCGGAAGGCAGAACTGCTGAGCTAAATGAACTGAGGGTCTGACTCAGCAGGGCACTACTTACGCTGTTGTAATGATTTGGAAGAAGAACTTTTGCGGGCAGCGTTTAACGGCATTCACTTTTTCCAAAAGAAACAAATGAGTTGAGCTGGTGCTGGTCAATCACTTAACCCTGATTGGCTGAGCTGGCGTGATGGCATGGAATGTTTGGTTGCCTGAGGAACAACATGGTTTGCAAGCTCACTTCTGTGAGGGAATGGAAAGTTGTCCGTTTGGGTGGGATTTAAATGTTTCATAAACAGGGCTGGACAGACTTTAGGCTTGTGGGATCTATTTTGTTTTCCCCTCCTGGAACCTTGAGGTTTTTAAACTAGAGCAATATGTATTGTTTTTTTTTGGAGGGATTGGAGAATCAAGTAAAAATAATGGCTTTGGGTGGCACAGCAGTGCGTACTCTAGCCTGTGAGC
Organism: Podarcis siculus; assembly: GCA_034642415.1. Taxonomy (NCBI): domain Eukaryota; kingdom Metazoa; phylum Chordata; class Lepidosauria; order Squamata; family Lacertidae; genus Podarcis; species Podarcis siculus. Next base: position 314,092 of record JAXCMG010000016.1, read on the forward strand.
AATAGAATAAGGTAACTTGTATATACAAGTACAAATCTACTTTTGTGTTACTACTGGGATTCAGACATGATTAAATAAGAACACAAAGAACTTGCCTATCTAGTCCAGCATTCTGTTCTCACAGTGACTAACCAAATGCAAGCAAACAGGACCCATGTACAAGACCACTGTCCCTTCCTGCGGTTTCCAGAAACTGGCATTTGAAGTCTAAAGCTGGCCAGATAACATGCATTAAGACCTGTTCAAAGGCAGCAGATTAATTCTTATATTTATAGGCGAGGAAATTGAGGCTGAGAGACTAGTCATTAATAAATGCCTGCCAGAACATCCCCCCCCATCCCCAGTTTTTCTTCCTAGACTCTTCAGAATCAGAAGCCTTTCCAGATCTGCTGCAAACCTCCAAGATTTATCAGAAGATCCCTTTGCCATATCAGATTCCTTCTACTTGCCTCTGCCTTGGAGCAGGAATGGGCGACCTGTGACCCTGTGATCTTTGGGTGAAGGGTGGAATATAAATTAATAAGGATGATATTAATGATAATAATGATAATTGTTATGTATTCAGTGGTCTGTGTTTGCCTGAGCTTGAGTCTGGACCAAGAATTCTGAGCCCCTGTGTTCTAATTCAATACGTGATAGCCAATCACAGAACATTTCAGGATTTGGGCCTCTGCCATTGGCCCTTAAACTCTGAGTCATGATTCGCAGCTTGAAAGTTTAGACAGCCAATCACATTGGGAGTGGGAGTGGCCAAGGACTTCAGAAATGTATATAAGCAGTTGCTTTGCCCCAGTTGTCCAGTTCTGTTAGTTCAATAAAGGTTTTTGCTGTTATCACTGTGTCTTGCCTCTTGGGAACCCACCTACACTTCATTGATGATGATGATAGAAGATGCTGCTGGACTTCAGCTCCAATTAGAGGCGTAGCGTGTGTGGGGCTGGGGGGCCATCACCCCGGGCACAGTATTTTGGGGGGGCCTATTCCTCATGATGGATGCCTTGCCAGCTTGCGGGGCTGGCAGAACATCGTGAGCTGTTGCATTCTTCTCATAGCAGCTGGAGGGGGGTGGTGAGAAGGACACAACAGGACAGGGTGACACACACACTCTCTCTAACCTCCATCCAGGGAAGCAAGAGGCATCAGCTGAGTTCAAGGACTCATCCCAGGCAGGCAAATTTCCATTTTCCAAGTTCCAGAAGCTTGAGATGCCTCTCTTGGTAACTTAGGAAGCTGCCTTCTACTGAGTCAAGAAGACCATTGGTCTATCTAGTGCATTATTGCCTACACTGATTTTTAGTGGCTCTCCAGACAAAGGGCCACCCCAAGTCCTATCTGGAGATGTCATAAGTTGAACCCAGGAACTTCTGTAGGCCAAGCAAATGTTCTGCTACTGAGCTAGATCATTCCCCCATAAAATGTTTCCTTAACCAGGCTAATATTTATCACAGGACTTTTAGATCTCAGACCTGTCTAAGCCTTTTTTTCTGGGATGCCTGGAATTGCTGCTGGATCTTCCAGCGGTAATTAAATTAGGCAAGTGGAAAATTGCATTAAAAATATTGTGGTTAAGTATTTTGAGAGGCAGCCTGCAGGGAGGGCCCTCAAAAAGACTTCAATGGAGATAATGTAGAACACATTTCTCAGCATTTAGTCAAACTCTCCCGACATTCCGTCATACGTTAGCACAGTTCAGAAAGAGAAAGTGGGCTGGGAGCTTCCCTCCTTTTCTCGTAATAGTAGAATCTGGAGTTGACCAGCCGCTGAATGGTGGGAGATGCAGGGCAAACAAAAAAGGACTTTTATGAGCAGTCAACTGCTGAATGTCAGTTCCTAGGAATCACTAGTGCTGTGTTTCATTCTGCATGTGGGCTTTTTATTTTTCAGATTTAATTTAATTCAGATTTAATTTAATTCAGATTTACATTTTTTAGAAACAATTATCCAAAAACCAACATAAAAAGAGAATTCCGAAGAATCTCTTGAACCTCCCTCCTCCCCTTTGTGGGTCCTTATATTAACCTTTTCCTCCTGCATCTTGTCTATTAATCCAAATCTTTTAAATCTCCATTATACACAAAATTCAACATTAAACTACAAGTGTCATTCCAGCCCTACTAATAATTTTAATTGTTTACAATGGTTTTTAAGGTAAGGTGGTTCTTCAAGTGATCAGTTGGCCTTTGGCCTGATCCAGCAGGCAGTCTCTTCTCGAGTTCTTAGAAGCGCCTGTAGTAGCCTTTGAGGGAGGGAGAAGCCAGAACTGTGAGTGCAATGGTTGCAACTCAGTCTGTTTCTCTTCTCTGATCCCCTCAGGGCTAGACGGTTCTTCAGAAGTCTTCATTTACTTCTCAGGGCTATGGTGTGACACCTGCTGAAATCTTCTCTTCTACTCCTTCTTCTTTGGCAATCACTCATAGCCGAGTGTCAGGGCTGCCTCAGGTCCCAGCTCACAAGAGACCAACGCCAAGTCCTCTTTATATACAGAAGTCTTTATTGCAGTACATTGTACAGTTCACAGCCGAGGCGCGCAGCCCCATGTCTGTTACGCTTAGACCGCTGAAGTCCCCTCTGAGTCAGTCCCTCCCCTGCACCAGTTTAAGAGGCTTGTGCTGGTCCACCTCTTCCTGTCCTTCCTTTTCCGCAGGGTCTTTCTGCCCCCTGGGGTTTCGCTCCTCCTGGATTCCTCCGACGCTGAATCCCCAGACAACTGCTCCCCCCTCCTGCGTGCTTTGAGACCAGGCTCCTCCTCCGGGCTCTCTGCATTTCCGCGCGCCTCCACATTTGAACTTGGCGCGCGTTCGCTACCTCTGACCTTCCTCTTGACAGGTACACTACTCCCTGTGCTGCTCTCCGCCCCTTCCGGGAGGACGCCTTGCCCCGATCTCCTTCCCCTTTCGGCTTCCTGCTCTGTTTCGCCTGTCACACTGGAAACTCCACCCCCTTCACTCCGTTCCGGCGGAGAAGCTAGTCCCGATTCCCAACTTCCACTTGGGGTTCCCCTGCTGCTCCCTTGCTCCTGGCGAGTCCCCCCTGTAACTCCCCTTGGCCTGACCACGGGCGCCCCCTTTTGGGAATCCTCCGATTCACTTGAAAGACTCGTGGAATCCCTCCAGTCATCGCCATCCTCTTCCTGGTCGTTCTGTAATTCTTCCCCCTCACTCTCAGTCTCCTCCCTTATCTATGCCTCTCTCCCTGAACCCCTGACACCGAGGAAGATTGTCTTCCATAAACACGGTTTTAACAATGAGTCCGTAAGTGACTGTGGAGGCCAATTCTGGATCCACACATCCTTCCACAGTGGGGACATTGGTTTCCAGGCGGGAGTTGATCACGGTGTGGATTTGCCAAGCGTGCCTTCCATCCTTGCATGTTTCTTCTTCTACCCCATCAGCCATGTCCTCTCTGCCTAGTGGGAAGATAGAGGGAAGGAAGGTGAAAAGACTGAGATACCGTAACACTTCCCTTTGACCACCCATCAAAGCTGATGGGTTTTTGGTGAGAGCATAGCGTATAGTCCTAGCTGACGGTACCCTGTACAGTGGTACCTCGGATTAAGTACCTAAATCGTTCCGGAGGTCCATTCTTAACCTGAAACTGTTCTTAACCTGAAGCACCACTTTAGTTAATGGGGCCTTCTGCTGCCGCCGCGCCACCGGAGCACAATTTCTGTTCTCATCCTGAAGCAAAGTGCTTAACCTGAAGCACTATTTCTGGGTTAGCGGAGTCTGTAATCTGAAGCGTATGTAACCTGAAGCGTATGTAACCCGAGGTACCATTGTAATGGGACTGTGCATGCCTCCCACAACCTGACCTGGGCTTCATTCTGGCCTGACTCAGAAAGCACCCAAACCAGATCTGGCATTGAATGCATTTATATATGCCAGTAATTTGTTTCTTTGTCGAATTTAAGTGTGACCAAGTATAAGAGTTGTTCTCCCTATGCCCGTATTGTGTCTCTTTGCGAAACTCCGGCATGACCAAGTAAGAGGATTATAGTATGTGTGGTTTCTGTGCCAGCATGACGTCCTCTCGTCAAACCTTGGTGTGACCAAGTAAGAGGATTCTCTATGGAAACTCTTCTGCAGGTAGGATTGCCAGTGTGGTCACTGAGGAATGCCAGGCTGTTGTTGTTCTGACAGGGAGTGGCGCATGCCTTGATCGGGCAGTTCAGGAAGTCGGGACATGAGTCCCAACAGAATAAAGAAAGAGGGAAATCATTCTTCCCCTCCTTCCTGCCCAAAAGAGTTTGGTTCCTTTGACAAGATACCTGCTCCCATAGATAGAGGATCTATCTATCATCTATATTGTCTATCATCTATCTATCATCTATCTATCATCTCCCCCTAATACCTGATGTCCAACAGCCCTACCTGTAGGAGGAGATTTCCTGTGGGAGCCAAAAGCTCAAAAATTCCTGGCTGTTGCAAGGTGGTGAGGGAAGCTAATCGGAACTAACCTTTGAGATGCCTCTTGAGTTGCAATCTGAGTACTTGAAAGAAAAGGACAAAGCTGCTGGGAGAACCCAGCTTTGCCTTATCTGTCTCAGAGCTGCAGTGCCGGGAAACTGTGTAGGAGGAAGAAAAAGGAGGACAAGCCCATCCCAAGTCAAGTGAGCTGTGGCTTTGATCCTGGCACAGGGGCTACCCTGCCCTTTATCATGCCTAGGGATGGGCCAATCTGTCAATTTTAGTTTCTCCCCGTTCCTCATTTTTTCCAGGCTGTTCCTCTGTTCCCCATATTTCCACATCAGTTTGCAATTTTTTAAAAAAGCCCTCATGAAAATTCACCAGCATTTTAATGCAGATTTTTCCTAGCACATACAATTTCCCCATAAATAATGCACTTCTGTATGTGTTTTTTATAATAATAATAATAATAATAATAATAATAATAATAATAATAATAATA
>JAXCMG010000016.1:319009-334516 GCA_034642415.1 Podarcis siculus
TAATAATAATAATAATAATAATAATAATAATAATAATAATAATAATAGATTTTTTAAAAATGTGTACTTCACCTTTGTATAAGCATTTTTTTTTAATTGTACACTTTTGGTGGGTGGAGAACTGCATGGCAAAATTCAGAGAAGTGCGGTCAAAGGAGGAGCCTTTTGCATATGCCTGGTGCATGAGTCTCCAGGTTTCTGCAGAAATGCAGGCAGTATCCTGGCTCTCACTGGATGAAGAACTTGAACTCGGAGTCTGGTTTCTGCCAAAATCTTGGGTGCTCAATTCAGTGGGGTGCACAGGCAAATAGTGTTCAGACCAGGTGCTCTGCATAGCTATGCAAGCTAAGATGTTGACCCAATATATCCTCTTGGGTTCCCCATTATATGGGAATGGGGAAGGCACACAGAAACAGGCAAGCAAGCAAGAACACCTTCTGGAGGGCTGGACCTGAGCTGTCTGTTCATGCCTGCACTGGTGTCCCCGTGACCTAGGTGATGGAGGCAGCAGCAATAGGGGCTCCAAGCCAAACTCGGCACCTGACTCCTCCTGAGAGGATGGGCTAGGGCAGTGGTGTCCAAACATTTTTCAAAGGGGGCCAGATTTGATGAAGTCAAGGGCCGTGAGGGCCAACCAAAGGGCCGACCAAAGTTGTTGACCTTTTTAAAGGATTAATAATAATAATAATAATATTTTTTTATTTATATCCCGCGGCTAACAACAGTAAAATGATACAACATTCTAAAATCATTTCATTATAAAATCAGTTCAAATCAGATTAATGGCAACCATTTGGCTAGAGTTCTGTGAGGATTGCTGAAGGAGGGGGTCAGGCTGTGCCCTGGCCAAAGGCCTGGTGGAACAGCTCTGTCTTGCAGGCCCTGCGGAAAGATGTCAAGTCCCGCAGGGCCCTAGTCTCTTGTGACAGAGTGTTCCACCAGACTGGAGCCACAGCCGAAAAAGCCCTGGCTCTGGTTGAGGCCAGCCTAACCTCTCTGTGGCCTGGGACCTCCAAGATGTTTTTGTTTGACGACCGTAAGGTCCTCCGTGGGACATACCAGGAGAGGCGGTCCTGTAGGTACAAGGGTCCTAGGCCGTGTAGGGCTTTAAAGGTTAAAACCAGGATTGAAGTTGTTGAGAGCTTTTTTAAGGATTTTACCCCAGGAAATAAACTGCCACAGGGGCCAGATTAATCTGACCGGTGAGCCGGATTAGGCCGTGGAAATGGACTTTGGACATGCCTGGGCTAGGGGCAGGCTCCAGCAGCGCTGGAGGGGTTGCTGGAGGCGACACTGGCGCAGGAGCTGGGAGTGAAATGGGAGCAGCACATCTGGGTGATTTAAGGGAGGGCAGAGTGGCACACTGGGAGGCTACACCCCTGGGACCCTCACAGGGATCTGACTCCTCATCTGCATCTCTCTCCCAGGATGACTTCTCTGTCTTTCAAGGCCCTGAAGCAGCCTGTCACAACCCACTAGGTTCCTCCTCAGGAATATCAATGGAAAGCTCCTCCAAATTCCCGTTACCCCCTGACCTGACCTGGCCTGGCCTGACCAGCCCCTCCACAATTTCGCTTTAGGACTCAAGACAGGCAGTCACACACACACACACACACACACACACACCTACACTCAGCAGCAATGCTCAGGAATAACACTGGAGAATAGACTTCTCCAGTCTGGTCAACAGGGGCAGGGGGTGGTGGTCTGGCATAAGAGAGTGAGTCAGCCTTGGACCACTTGATCTCAACCAGAGCCTGGGCATTGTGCAATCTTGGAAAGCGAGTGGTTCAGTGATTCAGCACAGGGGTGGGAGGTGGGTGCGAGTGCTGTTCTGCTGATACAAGGGAGCCGTCGAAGGACAGGGAGAATCCAAGGAATTTTAGGGCTTTATCTGTCATTTCAAGTTCCCTCCTCCTGACTTTCTGCTCAGAATGGCCAGAGACTGTTGCTGTGGGGGTGTTGTTTAGTTTTTTTGTTGGGTCAAAATTAAATTTTGGAGTTCCCTTATTTTTACTGCTCCTGGAGTTATGGGTTTGTTCTTCTACTGTTAGACATTATGATTATGATTATCTCTCCACATATATGACTGAAGGCAATGTACAAAATTTAGCAAAAACAAAACAGTAAAAAACAACAACACAGAAAAATAACAGGAAATGATTTTTAAAAACAGTACAAAGTCGACCTACTGCATGATTAAAAAAAGCTATGTGAGCCAAGGGGCAATGAGATTATGTTAACTCCAAAAGATTCTAAGAAAGCATAACATCCATAAAATTTGACACTTGTAATACTTACGATGTGATTTATTTATGAGGGGAGATCAAGAAACTTTGAATATAAGATGGGCTAACAATAAGACGAATAAAACAATGCTTCAGAGAAACCACTGATGGGAGGAAAGGGTGTTTCACCAGCACGTTTAATTTCAGCTGTGGTTTTGTGGTTTTCGAACTGTGTTCTCAGGAACCTTAGCGTTATTTAGAAACTTGCCATGGCTATCAAATCCTTGACCTGAACCTCTGTCTTTGTAGATACTACGTTTCAGGGGCTCAGACTGAATTCTTCTGCAGCTTGGATTTTAATTCAAGAAGGACAATATTTTCCCTCTTCCCTTTCTCAGTCCTCATTCCTTGGCACCCCACTTACTGGATCAACGAAATGGCACCAGTGGAGGAAAGGAAGGGAAATCTCTGTCCCCATCCTCCCTCGTGTGCTGCCTTGTAATGTGCCAGCTCACAAATAGCTCCTGGGAAACATAGTTTTCTTAAGGGCTATTGCAAAGCTAGCAACTGAAATTTCCAAGCAGAATTTTATAAACTTCTGCCATGTCTCCCTTGGTTATCTCCCTCTCATCCCTAAGTTCAAAATCTCCCAAAGCTGCTGTCCCTTGTTAGGAAGGTGACTCAACCCTCTGTTTCTTGTGCTTGCCCTCTTCTGCACTTTCCTAGTTCTACAGGGATGCTCGCCTGGTGCCTTCATTACAACTCTTTAGAGGTAAAGGGACCCCTGACCATTAGGTCCAGTCGTGGCCGACTCTGGGGTTGCAGTGCTCATCTCGCTTTACTGGCCGAGGGAGCCGGTGTACAGCTTCCGGGTCACGTGGTCAGCACGACTAAGCTGTTTCTGGCAAACCAGAGCAGCGCACGGAAACGCCCTTTACCTTCCTGCCAGAGTGGTACCTATTTATCTACTTGCACTTTGACGTGCTTTTGAACTGCTAGGTTGGCAGGAGCAGGGACCGAGCAACGGGAGCTCACCCCATCACGGGGATTCGAACCACCGACCTTCTGATCAGCAAGTCCTAGGCTCTGTGGTTTAACCCACAGCGCCACCCGTGTCCCTTTAGAGGTCATGCAAAAACATGCCTCTTCTCCCAGGCCCTCCTCCTCCTCCTCCTCCTCCTTCTTCCATCTGGCTGGGTTTCCCCAGTCAGCTTACAGCATATCTAAAAACATGATAAAAACATCAATCATTAAAAACCTGCCAATATGGCCTTTTAAAGCATGTGTATGAGGTTATTGTTTTTCTTTTGTCTTTTTGTGCTTTTGTATTGTAAAGATCACACTGTGATCTTTGGAGGAAGGGCAGTATAGAAATTGCAATAATTATAATAATAATAATATTTTAAAGTCGGTATATGCCTGGAGTGTTTTCCAAGTTTGAATAATCAACAGTCTTGCTGCTGTAGCCAAAAAGGTAAGTGACTCCTTAGATTGAACATATTCATTATGCCCATCGAATATCCAGAGTGACATTAACTGGCATACGAACTGAACTTATTTTCTCAGTTTACAAGAGATCTCCTAGCACCCAGGTCTGCCACAGGTGGGAGTACATCCCATTCTTACATTGGTTCCAACACCCTGGTGATACAGTGGTACCTCGGGTTAAGAACTTAATTCGTTCTGGAGGTCCGTTCTTAACCCGAAACTGTTCTTAACCTGAAGCACCACTTTAGCTAATGGGGCCTCCCGCTGCTGCTGCGCAATTTCTGTTCTCATCCTGAAGCAAAGTTCTTAACCCAAGGTACTATTTCTGGGTTAGCGGAGTCTGTAACCTGAAGTATATGTAACCTGAGGTACCACCAAATTTCTGATGTGATATGAAAAGGTTGCGCTGTGTTCTATCTCACCTAATGCTAAAGTTTAGTCACTTTTCTCTTGAAGACGCTGAGACTGATTTGGCAGGCTTAGATATCCACACCTCACGCCAAGGTATAATAAACTGTATTTGCATTTTATTTCCTCTGACCTTCCTGCGTATTTTCCTTTTCTCCTTCCTCTAATTTGTATACACGTACCTGCCAGCTTTAGACAACTGATTAAGTGGACTTCGGTCCATAGGAGTTTATTAAAAGCTTTTGGTGGCGATGGGTAACTTGCAGCTTGCCAGGCGTTGCTGAACTCCCATTGTTCCTGACCACTGGCCATGCTGGCTGAGGGAAGTTGGAGTCTGGCAACATCTGGATGGCCACTGGCTCCCCATCCCTGATTTATACCACCATAAATCTGTCTTTAAGGTGTCACAAGCAAACATCCTGCAAGGTCCTGGACCAGACCAGCCTCTCCCCATGCTGTCCACATTGTGCCTTTGTAGTCAATCTCCTCTCCTCTTATCTTAAATACACAAGATGGCCAAGGTGTTTTCCCCCTCCAGTTATTTAACCTTCTTTCAAAGGCTGAAAAATAAGGACCCCTCCAACTTTTTCTTTTATTGCACATTCATGATTTGTGCTCATGATGCTATCAGAGAGGTCAGACATGATCTTGCTTTTGATGCTCATTGAACCTACAGAGGTTTTGAGGAGGCCACGCTGCTTCGCTTCCAGTGAGTGCATAACCCACAACTTCCTGCCGAAATCCCATAGCTTTTTATACCACAGATTTTCTGGTTTGTCTTTTTCTTCCACGTTTGTTGCATTATAGCCCCTCCAGGCAGCAATAATGTGGTAGCGCTGGGGAAGCATCAAAGAATGGGCTAAAGCAGAATAAATCCATGGAATAATGCGCATGGCTATTATTGTGTCAGGAACTGATTGAAGAAGGTACCAGCTGGTGTATCGAGAGGAGAGACTTTAACTCTGGATTTGGACAACACACTAAGCTATACTAAGTGACACACTAAGCGGCAAAAGCACAGGGAAAGAGCAAAGTGGCTGCAAGTTTCTCTTTGAAGCCTGCACATTCTCCAAAGTGTCACATAATTGTAGCTGGGGCTGCTGTGTGGTCTGTCGGTATTCACAACAGCAGCAACGATGCCCTCTCAGAGTATAAGATCAATATCATATCAAGTTCCCCTCTTCTAGAAAAAAACTGGTAAAGAGCAGCGATGTCTCCCAGGCCTTACAAGATCTGTTTTTTGAAGATATGTTGAGTGAAAGCAGGAAAATGACCACTAATGAGAAAATAGATGCCTACAATGAAGCAGCAATCAGTGCCCTGAAGAGCAGCTCAAAAACCTTAAAAGCTAAAGTAAAAACAAAAGAAAAAACCCCAGTGTATATAGGATGATAGCAAAACTATAAGCCAGTCCTCAGATAGTGTACACCTTCCCCAAATCAAATAGAGAAATAGTAAATAATCTGGTTTTTTTGTTTTTTGTTTAGAAAACAGCCTTTAAAATTCATAATGCAAAAGATCAGAAATCTAATATAAACAGTTGCATATATGTTTGTTACTTTTTATTAAAGGCTTTTGTTATTTTTATTAGATGTTACTTTTTTATTGTGGGGTGGGGTTTTTTTTGCAATTGCAAGTTTTAAAACTGTTTTTAATGTTGAATTTAAAATTGTTGTTACCTGTGCTGGGACCTTAGGTTGAAGAATGTGTAACAACAAGCAAGCAAGCAAGCAAACAAACAAAGAATTTGTGCAGTCCCAGTAAGTAATAGTTTAGTTTACCATGCCATGCAATCTAGTATCAGTCCCTTTTACCCTATGGTGTCCTACAACTCTGACACTGCTCTATGGCCAGTACTTCTTTTCTTGGGGTACGCAGGGGTATGCATACCCCTAAATACAGTGGTACCTCGGGTTAAGTACTTAATTTGTTCTGGAGGTCCATTCTTAACCTGAAACTGTTCTTAACCTGAAGCACCACTTTAACTAATGGGGCCTACCGCTGCCACTGCGCTGCCGCCACACGATTTCAGTTCTCATCCTGAAGCAAAGTTCTTAACCCAAGGTACTATTCTGGGTTAGCAGAGTCTGTAACCTGAAGCGTATGTAACCTGAAGCGTATGTAACCTGAGGTACCACTGTATTTTGTGAATCTAAGTTTGGCCTCATTGAGGGGCAGTATTTCAGTATGAGTAAGAAAATGAGAGTACCTCTATTTAAGAAAAAAAGCACTGTCTGTGGCTCATAATAAACCACCTTGTTTGAATCCTGGAGAAAGCAAGAAAAGAATGTATCTGCATGGCTTTTATTTTCCAAATTGTCTTCTCTTGGAACCTAATGTTTGACAAATCTATGTGTTTTGCTGTCTAATGGGTGTCCCCGATGAATCAGGAGTGCTCAGTGCAGACTCGAGACCCAGAAACAGGTTGCTGCCTTACTTAGAAATGAAGTCAAAATGAGGCAGGGTCTGAAATATCCGAGTCCTGCTATGGTCTTCAGTTGCCATGGAAACCTGGTGTTGAACCACTGCCAAAGGCCCACAGGCTACTTTCTTTCCCTGCAAGGCTCGAATCCTGTTTCTTTTGAACAGCCAGGAATCTCAGGACCCAGGAGTCCTGACACTTTGACTCCCTCCCCAGCCTCAATTCTTCACCCCTTGCCTCGGGGCTATGAATTCAGTAGTCAGAACAGCGCAGAAAACTTGTCCAGTTTAAGCTTTGACTGCCACCTGACGGCCATTTACAAAAATTCCATTTTCAGGGCTTTCGTTCTGTATAGTACAAGCGTAATATTATGCTGCAGGAAACTTTACTGGTTTGGTGTTTTCAGCTGGCAGCAGGACACAGCAATCAGGTGTAACCCTGTGAGGTGCAGCCACTTTCAGAGGAGAGTTATTTGAAGAGATTTGTGGGGTGGGGGGAAAGGCCAAGGGGAAGAAAGGAAGAAAGGAAGGAGTGTAGAAACAAACGTCTGGAGAAAACAGTGGAGGAGAGAGAAGAAGAAGTCTTCTGAGGTCACGCAATGACTGTGCGGCACAGTTGTATCCTAGCCCAGGACTGCATATTAAAAATCAGCGCTAAGGAACTACTCATTTGTGGATAGGATGAGCAGAAGCAAAACAAGATGGAGCAGAACAGAGCTAATCTTTGGACATGACGCTGACAATTAATGAATAGGTTCTCCCACTAAAACCCCCCCAAAAACACTCCAGTTAACATTAGGGCTGGGGTAGTGATTTCCATCAGGACCACCATGCTAGAAAAGGGCACTTATCTCATTTTTGTTTTCTTTATGAAAATGCCCTCTCCCGCAGCTACTATTTGCCCTGTGTTGGCTTTGTCATTGTGGCAAACAGAAGCTGTGGTGTGGGGTGATTTTCACTGGAAAATGTTTAAATTGCTCTCCTCATTTCTGCTGTAGTTGTGTGTGTCCACGCCGAGATCCTAATCATGGCTCTGCCTCTGCAACATCCCAGGACTGATAAATAAGCAATATTTCCCCTAGGAATAAGGCATTTAGTCATCTGGCAAAGGGCTCCTGAGTGTGTGCCCTATCTCCTGTCCACAGGGGATCCCTCACCCCAGCCAAAAGAATCCCTAAGCAGTTGCATTTTTCTATTCTGTGATAGCAACATTCAACACAGAGTGAGTTGTATCTGACCCGAGCTCATCCATGATTATCTGGAAGTAAGGACGCTGGAGGAATTTGATTTCTGGGAATTCTGATGCGAGTTGATCTGATCCACATTTCTAGGAATAATATGCGGATTGCAATGTATTTATCCTTTGGATTTTGTACTAGTGCGAATTTTGTGATAGAAGTTCTCGACTTAAAAAATTCAAAAGCATAAAACCTCTGTTCCAAAACACATATTAAAATGTGCATTTTAGGATAAATAGGCATCTCCCAACAACTTGTGTGTGTGTGTGTGTGTGTGTGTGTATGTATGTTTTTCAAATAAAAAATTTACAGAGATATCTCAAACAAATCGTAAAAACAAGATTCTGAGGAATCTCCTGGACTTCCATCTTCCCCTTTGTGGGTCCTATTTTTAATCATATCCTCCCACATCTTTTATGATGATCCAAATCATTTACATCTCCATTGTGTCCAAAATCCACCCTTAAGCTACAAGTGATACTCCAATCTTACTAAGGATTTCAGTTTAAGATTTCCCACTCCTTGTTAAAATTGTGGTCTTCCTGATTTCTGACTCTTCCGGTCATTTTAGCCATTTCAGCATAGTCCATTAACTTCATCTGGAAAGAAGATAAGGTTCTGACCAGAGAAGAATGGCAGATGAAGTCTTCCAACGACTCTTAAGCACAGCTCCCAGAATTCTTTGCGGGAAGCCATGCCTCTTTGAAGTGGTATCATAGTCTTCTAAATGCATGGTGTGAATGTGGCCACGGTCATGAATCTGCTTGGACTAAATTTCTGCTTCCAGGCAGCAAGTTCAGGTTAGTAAGACTTAGCGGTTAGTATTGGCAAGCGTGTGAGAGAGGGAGCGAGGGAGGAAGAGGCTGAGACACAGCAGCATCGCTGCAAACTGAGCTGGATCCAGGGTGAGCCCTGTTGGAACTCTTCAGGCCCTTGATGTTCAGCCATAGCCAGTTTGGGGTCAACCACATCCTCCCCTCCTCTTAGGCTGTGAGGACTTGTTGCTGCAGCTCAGGAAATGTGTCATCCGGCCCTAAGGCATGCCTCTGATGTTCCACAAATGAAAATATGGGCAGGCTTTGCAGCACCGCTATTCTCATCCCAAGGTTTGTTTCCAAAGTTCCACCCTCTTCTCTATTATTTGCTTATTTTATTTAACAAAATTGATTGCTTGGTCAACGGCAACAAGTGCACCCCAAAGCGACTTACATAAAACGACATGTATATTTTAGAAAAGCATGCTGATGAAATCCACAAACTCAAGAAAATCTCTTCCTCCCCTGCCCCATAAACAAACAAAGTCACTGGCAATTCAACACAATAATAATAATAATTTGATTATTTATACCTCACCCATCTGGCTGGGTTTCCTGAGCCACTTTGGGTGGCTCCCAACAAAGGACTAAAAACAGAATAAAACTTAAAACATTAAAAACCTCCCTAAACAGGGCTGCCTTCAGATGTCTTTGTTAGTCAGATAGTTGTTTATTTCATTGACATCTGATGGGAGGGCGTTCCACAGGGTAGGTGCCACTACCGAGAAGGCCATCTGCCTGGTTCCCTGTAACCTCACTTCTCGCAGGTAGGGAACTGCCAGAAGGCCCTCGGAGCTGGATCTCAGTATCTGGGCTGAACTATTAAATACAGCTATCAGCATTACAGAGAATATATACCATGCCAGGGAATACACCAACTTCACAATGAAGGCACCTGAGCCAGCAGGCTGAGTCAGGATCAGGTCTTGCCTCTTATTAGCAGGTACTAGAGAACAGCCTGTCTTCAGGGCATAGTAATTGCAGACCATTGCCAAACACTTGGCTGCGCCATAAATTGCCTAACAGAAATAATTCCCAAGCTATGAGATTTCTCTGTCCCATGTCTCTCCATCCTTCTACTTAGACATAGTCTGCCCTGGCCTGTTGGGGGTTAAAGAAAGAAGTAAAGAATCACAGAACTCTCTGTAATACGTAGTTTAAACCTCAGAGGAGACACACCCGTTCCAATGAGTCATGCAGCAATGTGTGTGTGTGTGGGGGGTCCCCTGCAAGCAGGTGGGGTTCACTGTTCCACCCCCTGGGCAATGAAAACCATTACAGGTGTAAGACCGAAGCGTGCCTTCAGTTTTAATTTGCTGGGAGGGAGCCAACCGCAGCTTGCAGAAATCTGGGAAAACGGTCATATAAATAACTATCGCTGTACGGTTGAGCTAAGGGATGTTGGCATTTATGCTGCTGTCTGGGCTGTCGCCTTCCTGAGACTTGTTGGAACATAGCGCGCTAACCATGCAATCTTATGCGTGTCTGCTCAGAAGGAAGACCCACTGATTTCTCCAGAGTTTGCTTTCAGGTAAGTGGGTACAGGACTGCAGCAGCAGGCTAGGTAATGCCTACCTGGGGATCAGGCCCGCTTGAACACAGGGACACTGTCTGAGGAAGCGGTGCTTGCAAGAGGTTTGCATTTGGGGTTGTCAGCAGCGAAGGGGGAGGACTGGTTTATTTTCATGTTTTTGTTTCCCTGCCTTCTGCCTTCTCAGCACTAAAGCCCTCTAATTATGGTTTGTGCCAGTAATGGCAGCATAGAGACTTTGGTTTTGTCACTGCAGCAGCAAAAACAACTTTTGTGGAGTCCAGACCAGGTATTCAGGAAGTGGTGGTCGTTGTGGTGGTGGTGGGGTACCCTATGGCCTCACTCGGCAAATAAGGTATTTATTTATTTATTTCATTTATATACTGCCATACCCTCCAACATTTCTCCCATTCCACAATGATAATTTTAAAATTTATACCTCACACATCTTACTGGGTCGCCCCAGCCACTCTGGGCAGCTTCCAGTACATATAAAAACATAATAAAACATGAAACATTTCTTTAAAAAAAAAATTCCCTATACAGAATTGCCTTCAGACAGTTCGGGGGTTGGATAACTCCACACCCTCCAACATTTCTCCAATGAAAGTAGAGACGTGCTAAGGAAAAGCAGGATATTCCAGGGTCAAATCAGAAACCAGGACGGCTTCTCTAAATCAGGGACATCCCTGGAAAATAGGGACAATTGGAGGGTCTGTACTGCTTGATCATAAAAAAACAACTCAAAGCTGTTTGCAAAAAGAATACGTAGTTGTCATCCCTCCTGGAAAAGAATTATAGGATGGCCTTCAGGTAAGGACCTGGCAATGCTACTCCTCCCATGAAGGCCCACCTGAAGTTGGAAAATGTTTGAAAGCCGACAAATTTATTATGGCATCAGGTTTGGCAGACATGGCCAAACAGGCAGAGGAAACGCGGGCTTGCCAGGGAAAAGGTTATTGCGAAGCGAGGCCAGAAAGAGAGGATGCAAAAGTCACACTCCTACATGGCACACAAATGAAAAGGCGGTCCAGCGAGAAGAGTTAAAGGTCTGCTCTCTTACACCGCTGGGCCATCTGGTCTCGCTGCGTAATAACCTTCTTCTGTGTGTGCATCAACCAAGAGTCACACTTGATACATCTGGTGAAGTGGGCAACCGTCCACGTAAAGTTTTTGGCTGAAATGCTTTCGTTAATCTCTTAATGTGCTAGGGGACTCCTTTGTATTTGTTATTTTGCTTAACACTCACCCAGATTAATCCCTGGAATCTGGGCAAATGCTTGCTTTCTCCAACCGCTGCTTCAATTTTCCCCTGAAGCCTGCAATGCAAGCCCAGTCTGCACCTGTCTGCGATGCCTTTAAAACAGGTATGTCAGCAGCAGCTCACCTATGGCGAGTGAGATGTGCCTCTGGGCGACCCCTCTGGGAAGTGTTTCGATGCTCAAAGACGGCTCTTTATCCTTTTAGGCTTTTCAACAAGTAAATAAATAAATAAACGTCTAAAAATTTATTTTAAACGAGAAAGAAAATAAGAAAAGTATTACGCTGGGACGGTGCAATACAGAATATCAGACAAAGCCTCTCACCATGGAGGGGCTAAGGCGCAATTAGCAGGCATCCCAATATGAATTAATCAATGCAATGCTTTTAATGACGTCATCCTCTATTATAATTATGGCTGACGGACCTAATAATTGTTATGGGGTAGCAGCTTTTGCAGACTTGCAGAGAACGTCAAAATGCCTTTTTTAAAAAAAGAATCATCACATTTATATCCCCGCCCCCCTTTTCTCAACGAGGCAAATTTGGTTTTCCCTTCTCTCCATTCTATCTTCACAACCTTGTGAGGCAGGCTAGGCTGAGAGACAGTGACTGTCTGAAAGCCACCCAGTGCGCTTTGGGGCTTTGAACCCTGGTCTTCCAGATCTTAGCCCAGAACTCTAACCACTACTCCATACTGTCTCTGAAGGGTAGCTCTCTCATCCTTTCCCACCCTCAGCTATTGCTCTCCTCTGCTCATCTCCCAGCTTCCCCCCTTTCCATTCCTTGAGGTCCCACAACATCCCCGATAAACTGGGTTAGAACAATATTGGTTTGGGATGACTCTCTGTTACCCATCTGCCACCCTCTGATTCCCTAGTGAAAATCCATCTGTCTGGGCTTGGGGATGAGAACTCAATAAGTAGCTGGTGGCTTCACTGTTTATCCTAGAGCGCAGGGCTGATTCTGAACGTCCGGGAACTTCCTTGGGCACAGCAAATTGCAGGAGGTTATATATGTCTGGGCTTTATTTTCTTAATGATGGATTTTCCCCCACTTAAACAAAACAAAACAAAAAAACCCAGCAACCCCACAACTGATCGTAATGCTTGAGCCATTCTGGCCACGGAGCCTCAAATGGGCGTTGCTTGCCACTTTGCCCATGGGAAGCCGGGCTTTGTCACAGCTGTGGCTTCTGGTCAGAAATGCTCTGAGTTTGCGGCCGCTCTGTTTGCCTTGTTTGTGAGTGGGCCCGTGTCCTGGCAACCAGCCCCAGCTCTAGCTGCCAGGCGTTGCTGTCTTCCTGGGGCCGGGGATAAGAGCCCAAGAATCGTGCATGGCATTTTCGGGAAGTTGATGCTGAAATTACTATTTTGGAAGGTTTTCTCCCCTTTCATTTTATTTTAATGTATAAATTTGAAGGAGGAGAGGACATGTACACCTGTTTCTAGAAAAAGAAATCTTGTGATTCCCCCCCCCAAGGGAGCAATCTTGCTGATAATAATAATAAATAATAATAATACTACTACTACTACTGCTACTACTACTACTACTACTACTAATAATAATAATACTTATACCCCGCCCATCTGGCTGGGCCTCTCCAGCCACTCTGGGCAGCTCCCAACAGAATATTAAAAGCACAACAAAACTTCAAACATTAAAAACTTCCCTAAACAGGGCTGCCTTCAGGTGTCTTCTAAAAGTCAGATACAGTGGTACCTCGGGTTACAGACGCTTCAGGTCACAGACTCTGCTAACCCGGAAGTAGTACCTTGGGTTAAGAACTTTGCTTCAGGATGAGAACACAAATCGTGCGCCAGCGGCGCCGCAGCAGCAGGAGGCCCCATTAGCCAAAGTGGTACCTCAGGTTAAGAACAGTTTCAGGTTAAGAACGGACCTCTGGAACAAATTGAGTTCTTAACCCGAGGTACCACTGTAGTTGTTTATTTCCTGGACATCTGATGGGAGGGTGTTCCACAAGATGAGTGCCACTACCAAGAAGGCCCTCTGCTTGGTTGCCTGTAACCTCATTTCTCGCAGTGAGGGTACTGCCAGAAGGCCCTCAGAGCTGGACCTCAGTGTCCGAGCTGAATGATGGGGCTGGAGATGCTCCTTCAGGTATACTGGACCAAGTCCATTTAGGGCTTTAAAGGTCAACACCAACACTTTGAATTGTGCTCAGAAACGTACTGGGAACCAGTAAAGATCTTTTAGGACCAGTGTTATACGGTTATATGGTCTCGGCGGCCACTCCCAGTCACCAGTCTAGCTGCCGCATTCTGGATTAGTGGCAGTTTCTGTGTCACCTTCAAAGGTAGCACCATGTAGCGCGCATTGCAGTAGTAGTCCAAGCGGGAGATAACTGGAGCATGCACCAATCTAACAGCAAGATCCACTGGGATGAGTGGGGTGAGGGTCCCATGGATCTCCAGCGGAGCTGGGATCTTCCTGTGCAGCTGAGCTATGCTAGCATTAATGCCCCACCCTCAGCTTGACTGGAGATGCACCAACATATATTCCCCATCTAAGCTCTGAAAAGGGGGTGTTGCAGGGGCATGGCATTTTGGGACCAGAGAGGAGGGACTTAGGCTGGATCCTAAACCTGTTTAGCTCAGTCACATGACCTGCTAAGCCAGTGAAAAGGTGGTGTAACTCTCACACTATTTTGAAGGCTTGTTTTCCCTCTGCCAGGCTTAGGGGGACTCACCCAGCAGTGAATGGAGTTTCGATCTGATGTACTTTATGCCTGCTTAACTTATACCAGCTTCTTGTCTATAGGATTGCCTGCTTCATTACAAAAGTATCTATTGCAATTGCCCAGGTGTCTCCACTACAGGTGTTATGACCATCATTTGGCCACTAGCATAAGCAATTTTGTTTCAGCTGGGAACATACTAGGGATAGGGAAGGAATTCAGTCTGGCTTGAATTTTAATGCCCTGCAAAATTCGTACTTTTGTGACGCAGATCTCTAAGCAAGAGAATGTGTATACGAATGAGCAGGTTAGGGTCAATTGTGCATGGAAATGCATTTATCAGTAAAGGAAACATCCATTAAAGCATTATATTATTGCATTCCATTTGTGAATCACTTCCTATGAAACATCCCGAAGTGATTACCTGTAAAAATGCCAAGAGTAAAACATGTATAAAACAATCTCGTAATTAAAGCAATTAAAACAAATTTATACATCGAAACCATTTCCATTACGGGAAATAGCTTGCAAAAAAAGTGAATATTAGGAAAAAGTGCATTAAAAATGTGCATATTAGGAGGGATTCCATGTTTAGGGAATCTTTTAATGTTTGACAGACTATTGTATTTTAATATTTTGTTGCATACCACCCAGAGTGGCTGGGGAAACCCAGCCAGATGGGTGGGGTATAAATTATTATTATTATTAGTACTAGTACTCATCTGCATTATACATTTAAAGCAGTATCATTCCCCTTTAAACAGTCATGGCTGCATTTAAATATGAAGCTTTGTATTGATATGTTGGTTTTTTTAATAGCAGGTTAATGTAAAAATAGGGTGGAAATTGACACATGCAAAACTGACATGGAAGAGTAATAAGACTGATTATTATTCAACCATCTGTTTGCGTTGGGCCGCAAGTAAAATTCCAAAACCCATATTAGAGCAATACTTCTATTAGGCCAGCCAAAATACAGTCAAAAAGATAGGAGTGCAATTTTTTGAGTTCTCCAGGAGAGCTTTGCATCAGGGGCGAAGGAAAAGATCCAGCTGGCAGGGTAGATTCTGAGCAGCCCCGCCCTCGTGGGCCACCATGATGTCAGGAGGACCGGCTTTGAAGGAAAGAGTTGGGAGAATATTCCAAGTGTGCTCCCGATTCCTTTCTTTGCAGACCAGCCTGAACTCATACAGAGCTTCAAAGGACGATCCCTGCAGTCCATCACAATGGGAGCTGCAGTCAAGTGCTGTTCAACTGATTGGCACTGATTGTGTTTCCCACTTTCTACAGGGTCTGGCTGCATTAAGGGGGTCTTGATTCCAGCAGGGGTTGTATTTAGTACCAATCTGCTGATATATATCTATATATCTATATATCTATATATCTATATATCTATATATCTATATATCTATATATCTAT
>JAXCMG010000016.1:362929-380261 GCA_034642415.1 Podarcis siculus
CTATCTATCTATCTATCTATCTATCTATCTATCTATCTATCTATCTATCTATCTATCATCTATTATCTATCTATCATCTATCTATCATCTATCTATCTATCTATCTATCTATCTATCTATCTATCTATCATCTATCTATCTATCTATCTATCATCTATCTATATCATCTATCTATCTATCTATATCTATCTATCTATCTATATCTATCTATCTATCTATCTATCTAATCTCTGTCTGTCTGTCTGTCTATCTATCTATCTATCTATCTATCTATCTATCATCTCCTAAATGCTTTCTGTCTTTTGGAAGTTGCTTTTTCCTGCCCCTGTTCTTGCAGGTTGGAATTAGGAACACAACAAGCTGCCTTATATTGTATCAGACTGTTTATTATTATTATTATTATTATTATTATTATTATTATTATTATTATTAATAATAATAATAATAATAATAATAATAGATTATTTATACCCCGCCCATCTGGCTGGGTTCCCCCAGCCACTCTGGGCAGCTTTCAACAGAATATTAAAATACAATAGTCTATTAAACATTAAAAGCTTCCCTAAACAGGGCTGCCTTCAGATGTCTTCTAAAAGTCTGGTAGTTGTTTTTCTCTTTGACATCTGGTGGGAGGGCATTCCACAGGGCGGGTGCCACTACCAAAAATCTCTCTCTGTGCATGTGTACAGAACCATTATCGGAGCAGGATAACACGGTCATATTCGCAGAACTGCTGTTCCCACAGTGGTTTAGCAATCAATATCTCTCCCCAAGGAACTCTGGGAATAATGGTAGCAGTGGGAGGGGGAGGGGGGGTCTCCTGACACCTCTCGGCATCCTCAGCAGACCACAGTTCCCAGAATTACATGGGCACTTAAAAAGTGCTATCCAGGCGGAGAAATACTGCCCTGGCTGCCAGCTAAAAGGTACTGGGAAGAAAATGCTAATAGGTCTATATGGTGAGTTGTTTGCCCCTGCTTGCATACCCTCCAAGTGTCCTGGTTTTCCAGGGACAGCCCCGGAATTACAGAAGCCATCCTGGTTTCTGATTTGATCCTGGAATGTCCCACTTTTCCTTATTCCTCCCCTCCTCAATAAAAAGTGGTAGAGAGTTCAGATACCCACCTCCAGAAAAACCCAGCCACCTCCTGTCCTTTTTTTTTGGAAACAGGAGACTTTGCTGTGTGTGTGCAGGTGGAAAATGGAGTTACGTTTATACTGAAAATAAAATGCATGCACCAAACAAAGGAAGCGGTGAAGGTGGCATACAAACCCCTTCTTATAATTTTGAAGGAAACCGTAGCCAATACACTTTCAGTTCTTTAATTGCAATGTTTAAAGGAAATGCGTGGAGTATTTGTTCCTTCATTGTAAATGGAGCCTTGCACTGTCTATCGAGTAGTAAGTCACACTGTACTGAATGGAGCTTACTCCCAGGTAACTGGGTAAAGACTTTTCAGCCGTACACTGCATTCCCATTGAGTTCAATGGGATTTACTCTCACAATGTCTTCTATTATTATTATTATTATTATTATTATTATTATTATTATTATTTATTATCACTCGTCTTTCCCCTCTGACAGGGACTCAAGGCAGCTTGTAGCTAAAACTTTGTTTCATTCCATTTGTCTGCGGAAGGCATTACACACGATCCCTTCCAACACACTTTTTCTTTTCTTTACAACAATCCTGTGAGGCAGCTTTGGCAGAGATGTTGCCATTGGCTCAAGGTGACAGATGTGTATGACATACATGTAGATGACATGGAGACATGACATACATGTGTGTGGTGAGATCAAATGTGGGAGAAGCTTCCTGATGTAGGATAGAATGTCCCTATTTTCACCTGAGAAATGTTGGTCTTGCCTCAGATCAAGGTAACAGGGTCATGGCTGACAGGAAGTTACCACAGTGTTGCAATTGCTCTTGATCTCCAAAGAGGAAGAGAGAATGTAGAAACTTTTGCTCTGATCTGCTGTTGTGTTGTGTTGTGTTGTGGTTTTTTTTAAAAAATTAGTAATTTTTAATTTTTAATAAATTAAATAAGAATAGTAATTGGGGTGGGTCCGGAGACAAACGTGGGGACATTGACAAATGTTACCTTTAGTTTTTTCACACACTCAAACCCCACTCTCCATCCTCCACTTTGGAGGAGTGAGGCGCGTGGTCAGAGTTCAAGGACAAACTCCAGTCGGGCAGAAACCCTAGGAGCTGGCCTGGGGAGAGGGCTGAGGCGCAGATGGATAGGCTAACAGAGTTGACTTGGGGCTCCAAGGCCTGACATTCCCCACTGCTGGCATAATCTATGCAATCCTGGATCCTGGTCTTGAAGGGGCTTTGAGGTCTCTTGTCCAGAGCTGGATTAACCATTAAGCAAAATAAGCACGTGCTTAGGGCAACAAGGAAAGGGGGCCACCACAGAAATTTCAGACCATCCAAGTGTCCCTATTCTCCATGGATATCCCTGAATTAGAGAAGCCATCCCAGTTTCTGATTTGATCCTGGAATGTCCCACTTTTCCTTAGGATGTCCCTATTTTCATTGGAGAAATGTTGGAGGGTATGGAGTTATCTGACTCCTGAGCCATCTGAAGGCAGTCCTGTATAAGTTAGGTATTCTTAAAAAAAATGTTTAATGTTTCATTATGTTTTTATATATGTTGGAAGCTGCCCAGAGTGGCTGGGGCAACCCAGTAAGATGTGTAGAGTATAAATAGTAACATTATCATTATGGAATGGGATGTCCCTATTTTCATCACAGAAATGTTGGAGGGTATGAAAATTTTCATTGTTGGCTTTTCTATGAACCAGCAACTCCGCTTTTCAGCTTACAAATTCTGAGAAAAAATCCGCCTCTATTAATTAAAGCACTAAAGCACGAGATTCATCTGTAAGCTAGTAATTAATTTGTTCATGTCGTGAAATGAAGTGGAAGTATACCAAAAAACCCACATTATTTTAGGGTTTGTTTCATTTTGAAAGGTAAAATTTTATCTTATGGTTTATTATTGTTTATATTTGGAATCAGGCACTTATGGAAGCAACAAAATCTTTGAAGTGCTTAGGGTCTCTAAAGGTCTTAATCTGGCCTTGCTCCTGTCCAGGGCACTGCTTGCCCTCTCCATCCCAGCCTAGTCTGCACAACTTCCCAGATGGAGATACTGCTCCATCTTCTTGCCCTTATCACTGCTTGCAAGATCAAAGAGGGTTGATAGCAATGAGGAGCAGGAGCTGCAGTGGTGGGGCCCCTGGCCGCTGCCCAACAGTGCCAACCCCTGGCCAACCCTGAATGCGCACAAGGGAGGGAGAATGGAGAAGTTTCTTCTTTCCTCCCTTTCCCATCTGTTTGGCTAAGCAAGTGCATATTCTGGGGGACAGGGGATGGGGACTGAGTAGGTGGTTGCAGAGGCTATATCAGTAAATGCCTGGGCATTCTCCACCCCTTGACAGCATGACTTATCGTCCACACTGATGCTCTGTCTGGCTTGCTGGGTCGGCGAGGCAGGACTCTTCTCACTCTGTGGTGAAGCAGGGCAGGTTTTCTTCACATGATCAGGGACATTTTCTCTTTTCTGTCTTGTTACTTCATATGTTCCAGGAGTAAGGCTCCTTAGCAGAGCCTGAGGCAAGGGAGCCCAGGCCAGTAAATTGTGCTGCCCGAGGCATGCTGCAAACATGTGTGTTTGTGTGCATTTCCTTCGGGCTCCTTTGAGCCTCTAGTCCAGAGGTCACCAAGATGCTGTCTGTGGGTGCCATTGTACCTGCCAGTAGCCACTTCTGCTTCCTGCTGGGACTCTGGTCCTTTGACAACTGCACAGCAGGTAGAAATTCAATAAGTGAAGCCTGCAGGGGAAAGCTGCCTCCTCCTCCTCCTCCCCCTCCTCCTCCTCCTCCTCCTCCTCCTCCTTCTTCTTCTTAAAAAACCATGTTCCTGTGCTGTTAAGAGTCAGAGGAACTGTGGCAAAGAACACGGCAGCTGCTGCCGGCTCCCCAAAGGTTTCTCAACTGTGCTACTGCTTTTGTTTTTCCTGGGCCAAGAGCGACACAGAGGCAACCTTTCCCCCCCCTGTTTGGGCTAATGAAATGCAGAGCAGCTCCTTGGCAGCCTTCACTCTATAATAACAGCTCATTCCCCACCTTCCAGGCACAGGGTTGCAGCAATCGACATTCAGAGGGGAGAGGACAGGCTGAGAGCTGAAGGGTGAGTGTTTGGTCTTGACTTTTTTGAAGGCTTGTGGCATGGGGGAGAAAACCTGAGAATTCTCATTTACTGGTCGTCATCAACATTTATTTGTATTCTGCCTTTCCGCGGTATCCTATGCCAGGATATTTCTGAATACCACATGCTGGGGACAAGGGCGTTGTATAGGTTACCTCTGTCCTGCCTGTGAGGCTCCAGAGGTATTTGGTTGGGTTGCTGTGGTGAACAGCATGCTGGACCTTCTCCTACACATCGGACCTCATGTTCTTGCTTTGTTTCAGCCAAGATAAGGGAGAAGACGGCAGTAAAGAAGACTCTCAGTCAAGAAGAATGGAGAACACAACTGCACTGACAAACCTTCCCATTGATCATTCTTATCCAGACCCCTCAGATCTTCACTATGAATATGAATACGACGAGGAAGCATATATGTTTGGAAAAACCTTGCAAAAAAGGTTGAACATTGTCGCTATGATAATTTACAGCCTTGCCTTCCTGTTGGGGGTCATTGGTAATGGGCTGGTTATATTCATTACCGGCTTCCGTATGAAGAGGACAGTCAACACTGTCTGGTTCCTCAACTTGGCCATTGCTGACTTTGCCTTCACTTTCTTCCTTCCCCTGAGCATTGTCTACCTAGCCCTGGACTTTCATTGGCCCTTTGGCCTGGCAATATGCAAGCTGAACTCTACCCTTGCCTTCCTCAACCTCTATGCCAGTGTCTACCTCCTCACAATCATCAGCATCGACCGGTTCGTTTCTGTCTTCTGGCCTGTGTGGGCTCAGAATCATCGGACACCCAGGCTGGCTTCCTTTGTGGCCTTGGGTGTTTGGATCTTGGCACTGGTGCTGTGTTCTCCAAACCTCTATTTCAGGGATACAGCCCAACATCACAATGATCCAAAAAAGACCAACTGCTACAGCAGATATGATAGCCCTCAGCAGCATCATGGAATGGTCGCCAGCCGGTTCATCTTTGGCTTCTTCATCCCCTTCAACATCATCATCGTTTGCTACGGTGCGATTGTTCTGAAGCTGAGGAGGAACCAGCTAACCGAATCAAACAAGCCCTTCAAGGTCATCACAGCAGTGATTGTGGCCTTCTTTGTCTGTTGGCTTCCCTATCATATCTTCTCTTTCATTGAGCTGAAAGCACGAGAAGATGTAGACCTGGTTTTGGTGTTGATCATCGGCGTTCCGCTGACAACCAGCTTGGCTTTCGTCAACAGCTGCCTCAACCCCATCTTGTATGCCTTCATGGGGCATGATTTCAAGGAGAGGCTGAGATACTCACTCTTCTCTGCATTTGAGAGTGCCTTTGCTGAGGACAGCAGCCAGAGCCTGGTGACCAACAAGACCAGATCTTCAGTAGAGTTAGACTCCCAGGGTGTATGAAACCTTCTGCTTCCAAACCCCACCCTCCAGGGCAAGATTGTGAAATGTGTTCATTCAGAATCTAGTCCTGGCTGGAGCTGGGGAAGTTGTAGTCCAAATCATCTAGAAGCAACCAGCTGGGTGAAGGCAGAGCTACAGTATGTGCATACATTTCCCCCCCCTTCCAGCTGGAACTCACTGGAACTCAGTTCTGGCACCTCTCAGATGGGCGCCATTGCCATTATAAGGGAATAAGGGAGGCTTTCATGGTGAGTTCCTGCACCTCTTTTCCTAGACAAATAGCAGTGTTAGTGCATATATCATTCTTTTGTGACCTGATGTTTCATGCTATGCTACGTGGATTTTTATTCTAGGGTTTTTTTAAAAATTGATATTACTCTCTTTGTAAAAGCTTTATGGACAGCCATTTAACAAAACAAGACTGTCTTAACTCTGCATTGACCTTGTATCCCTGTATCTAAATAAAAGTATTTGCTTTGTTGTTGTTGTTGGTTTTGAATTTGCTTTGTATGTTGCCATCCTGAAAGGCAGATGTCCTTGGGGGTCCTAGTTTGCAAACATTCCCCCTTCAGTGGATCCTTATCAACCCACGCGGGAGCAAATGGGGATATAAAAAAGCTGGGATGGGGAACCTGTGGCCTTCCAGATGTTGTTGTTGTTTAGTCGTTTAGTTGTGTCCGACTCTTCGTGACCCCATGGACCAGAGCACGCCAGGCACTCCTGTCTTCCACTGCCTCCTGCAGTTTGGTCAGACTCATGCTTGTAGCTTCGAGAACACTGTCCAACCACCTCGTCCTCTGTCGTCCCCTTCTCCTTGTGCCCTTCATCTTTCCCAACATCAGGGTCTTTTCCAGGGAGACTTCTCTTCTCATGAGATGGCCAAAGTATTGGAGCCTCAGCTTCACGACCTGTCCTTCCAGTGAGCACCTTCCAGATGTTACTGAACTACAATGCCCATCATGCTTGACCAGTGGCTTTGCTGCCTTGGGACTGATGGGAGTTGGAGTCCAGGAACAACGTCAGAACCCTGAAACTCAAAGATCAATTCCCCTGAGCGGAAAGGAGGTGGCATTGAGTTGATGAGGGAAAGAGGGAGGCGAATGAAGGTTAAGAAGGGGGTGAAGAAATCCATGAAGCCACCCCCACTGGTGTTAACGCTTTGGAGCCTTTCCCATGCTCCCTTGGAGCATGTTTGCATTGCGGGTGCATGGAGGTGGAAAAGTTAGATCAGGCCCACTAGCCCGACACAAACTTCCACCTGCTCATTTGAATGCCTGAACAAAGCCTGGCAGCCCACAACTGCATACACGTAGACTTTGGGAACTTAGGAAAAGCAGGCTAGTTTCCCCGGGCCCCCAACTGCCCTAGTAGGCATTCACATGAGCGCATGACAGCCAGGAGTGGGATCCCACTGTGCCCTCTATTCTTCCCCATCCACATGGGGATGCATGTACAAATGGATGGAAGGACCTGCCAATTTCAAGTTCTAAGAGTGCCTTGGGACATTTTACACTCAGCATCTTATGGCTCCTGCCTCTGAGTTTGCAGCAGCAATAAGTTCATAGGAACTTCTCAAAGTCTAAACCAGGAAGGGGGAAATACTATGAATCTAGGGCCAAATTTCACCATGGGCAACCTTCGGGGGGGCACATGCCAGTGGGGGGTGGGGCCAGAGGCAAAAATCGTGGAGGTGGAGCAATGGACGTGCATTTCAGCTACACAAAAGTTTTTCTACACCCACTGACCTTTCCAACCTCCACCCAGGCAAGATGGAATATTGCAGTTCAGTGACCGTTAACCCAGGTAAAAGCATGCAGCCGGGGGAGCACAGTGGCGGTGCACTGATGTCACCATGCCAAGGGTCCATTGATGGATGTTGCTGTCTCCATCACAAAGATTCTGGGCTCTGGGCTCAGTTCCATGTGTCTGACATTCAGTCTCTCTGACTAGCGGCACAATGGCGCTGGAGCAAAGGACAAGGGCCACAGGGACACAGGGCATCCGGTGACAGAGGCATAGTGGAAATCAAGTTAGAACTTTTGTCTGCCAGGAAGATGGATTTCAGGGATCATCAACAGCTAAGGGTCAGGCAGTGCTTTTTTTCTGGGGGGACGCAGAGGTACACATACCCATAAGCACTTTGTGAATCTTAGTTTAGCCTCATTGAGGGGTAGTATTTCAATATGAGCAGGAAAATGAGAGCACTCCTAAACATTTTTTTTAAAGAAAAAAAGCACTGGGCTCAGGAAACCACAGGACCTAATGTGGCCCTTAAGCCCCTCTGCCTGGCCCTTGGGACTCACCCTGGACACATTCCTCCTTGGCCTCACTGTGCACCTTCCTTGAATGTTTTTTTGCCTGGCTGGAATGTGCCCTTAAACTCTGATGGTGCCTCTTGCTTGGCTGAAGGCGGAGAGGAACATGTGAATGTCTGTGGGAAATGGTGTGCTGTACAAAGGCAGCATTTGTATTCATTGCTATGCCCACCACTGAGATGTGGCCCCAGAGGTTGCCTGAGAGGGAATGTGGCCCTCAGTCTGCTGTAGCCCTTTGCTGCTT
Source organism: Podarcis siculus (assembly GCA_034642415.1). Taxonomy (NCBI): domain Eukaryota; kingdom Metazoa; phylum Chordata; class Lepidosauria; order Squamata; family Lacertidae; genus Podarcis; species Podarcis siculus. The sequence continues at coordinate 371,086 of JAXCMG010000016.1, forward strand.
CACCCAGATAGCAGAAGTGGAACAGCCAGGGCCGGATTTAGGTTTGATGAGGCCCTAAGCTACTGAAGGTAATGGGACCCTTTATATGTCCAGCTGTCCTTTGTCAACAACACATTGTCGCTGTTTCTTGTGTTGAATATATGCTATACAGTCATACTTCAGGATAAATACACTTCAGGATAAGTATTTTTGGGTTGCATTCTGCGGCGACTTGGAAGTAACAGAGCACATTACTTCTGGGTTTCGCCGCAGATGGTCAAAATGACGTCATGCACATGCGCGGAAGTGGCAAAACGCGACCTGCACATGCGCAGATGTGCTGTCGCGTCTTACGTTCTGTTCAGGATGTGAACAGGGATCCGGAATTTTTGTTGGGGGGTGGGGCAGGATTTTTGTTAATGGGGGCAAAACCGATGTGCTTGGTCAGTTAGTTAAGTATTTCTATTGTTTTACTTGATTGGGGGGGGGGAGCTGCCTCCCTGTCCACCATTGGCTATGCCCATGGAGTCCATCACAAACTGGCAATTTCAAATTGTGCAATCAGCAACCCCCTATCCCCAAAAGAGCAGACTTTTTGTAATCAGGAAAGTGCTGGGGAGACAACCTGTAACACTTGCCTTGACGCAACATCATTTCACCTCTCCACAAACAAATGGGAATGAATGCTCATTCTGTAGCCAATGTTGTCATATCTTCCTGCAAGCAGATCAGGATGAATGCTCAAGAAACAGGTCTTCTGGAAGTAACCCTTCCCCTAATTTGTTTAGTTTGCAAAACCAGGCAGAAGTTTATTGGGTGGGTGGGTGAGTAAGGAACATGGACTACACATATTTTATTTTTTAAAAAATATTTTTTATTGAATGATTTTATGTTACAAAAAACAATACAGCCATACTACCACTAAATATAATTAAGAAATAAAAATTACATACATCAATATTTAGTTTGTTATTTGTTATTTACTGTCTTATTTCCTCCCAAACATTGCATACAACAACACACATATGTGCAGACACCCACACACCCACACCTGCACACAAAATGATAATAATGAAAGTAAATATTTCCCCCCCTTTTATCTTCCAAAATCTTTTCTTTAACTTTGACTTCCTGTCAAGTCCCTTTGCATATATTTTATCTTACATTTGAATGTACAGAAAACAATAAACCGGTTTATTGTTTAAGAAACATGGACTACACATAAACTTGCGAAAAGTCTCAAACCATGCTGGACTCCACTCCTGAAGTGGAGCTGGAGGTTCTGTTGGTGGGGAAAGAAGGTGTGAAGGCCCACTTGTCATTGACCGCTCCTTTAAAGGCCAGGAAGAGGGCTCGGCGGCTGGTCTTTTTGTAGTCGGACCCAACAAAGACATACAGAATGGGATTGAGGCAGCTGTTGAGGCAGACCAGGCCCTCAGCCAGTGGCGTGCCAATATCTAGGGTGGTTTGCATTTGAAGGCTATCGTCTTCCAGTGTTTCGAGAATGGAGAAGAGGTGGTGGGGGAACCAGCAGAAGAAGAAGGCCATGACCACTGCCACTATGATCTTGAAGGATCGTCCAAATTGGCCAAAGATCTTCCCCCTTAGCTTTATCATGATGGCGCAGTAGCAGGCCAGAATGATGCCAAAGGGGATTAGGAAGCCGAGCGCAAATTCAGCAAGCACCATGAGGCGGTGTGTCCTTAGGCTGCCCTCATCCTGCAAATAGAAGCTGTAGATGCAATGTACAGTGCCATCCATTAGCTCTTCTGTGTCACGGAAGCTGAAGTATGGGATGCTGAGAGCCAAGGCTGCTACCCAGATGAACACAGCCACCAGGGAAGCAAGCTGGAGACTGCGGTGGTTCAAGGCCCAAACCGGGTGGACCACAGCAGCGTAGCGGTCGGCACTGATGGCTGTTAAGAAGAAGACGCTGGCAAACATGTTCAAGAGGGGAACCATGGTGTTGAGTTTGCACATCAGCCTCCCCAGAGTCCAGCGATAACCCAGAGACACGTAAGCTATCTCGGTGGAGAGGCAAAGGGCGAAGATGAAATCGGCCACAGCCAAGTTGAGATACCAGATGGTGGTAACCGTCTTCTTCATGTGGAAACCGGTGAGGAAGATAACAAGGCCGTTGCCCGTGGCCCCCAAGAGCAAGGTGATGGTGTAGATGGTCAAGGAAAACATTCTCATTGCTGGCAAAATGTGGGCATTATCAGAGGGAGGGTCTAGGAGCCATTCTTCTGTCCAGTTGTAGTCAAACACGTCACTGTTGGTGGGTGGTGGAAAGTCTGTGTCATTGTCAGTTTGGAAGAAGGGGAGAAGATCCATCCCTTCGCAGGTTCACTTACCACTTCTCTTTCTCTCTCTCTCTCTATTTGACCTGAAACAAAACAAAACGCCCACACAAATTCCATATCACAGAACTGCAATAAATAGGCAAGGGTGTGTGTGCAGATTTCAAACTGGTGTCAGATTTTCATAGAGAAATCCCAGTTCCCAAGTCCATATTTTGAATCTGAGGTGTGAAACTTGGCGTTTGACTTAATTTCTGAGTTAAGTTTGGAGAACTGTTGGATGGAAGGTGGGGGAACATAGCAGAATTTTTCAGCACAGTGTCGCCCACCATATTATTCCTTTAAACCAGTGCTTCCCAAACTTGGGTCTCCAGCTGTTTTGGGACTATAACTCCCATCATCCCTAGCTTGCAGGACCAGTGGTCAAAGATGATGGGAACTGTAGTCCAAAGAAAGAAAAGAAAAGCTGGAGACCCAAGTTTGGGAAACACTGATTTAAACTGATAGGTGGATAGTTGACAGTCCCATCCCCAAGAAACCTGGAGTCGCAGGCATACAAGTTCCCCGAGTCACACACTTCCAGAAGATGTTGTGATGGCCATGGCTAGACATGGAGGAGAAAACTATCAGTGGCTACTAGCCATGATTCCTATGTTCTCCCATGACCGTCATAGTATGATGCTTTCATCCTTCGTCCTAAGGTCCCAGGGCAGGTACAGCAATTAAAACACAATGTTAAAAACGGTTTAAAGCAACTTACAATCACAGGTTGTTATTGTCATTTATTTCACACTTATAAATCAAAAGGGATATTCACAGAGGCCCAGATGGCCTGGAACAATTCCATGTCATTTCTACAGGGACCTATAGAGGTCCCATCCAGATTAGTATACACTGACTGGCAACAGCTTTCTGGGATTTCAGACAATGAATCTCTTCCAGTCCTACCTGGAGAAGCCAGGGATTGAAACTGGGACCTCCTGCGTGATGAAGGCAGTATATTTCTGAATGCCAGTCACTGGGAATTGCACTCAGGCCCTGCACCGCTGCTTTCCATGGGCATCTGGGTGGCTCTTGAGACAAACAGGTGGACTATCTGATCCATTTACTAGATTCTTATGTTAAGTCTGGCCTGGGAAACCAGGCTTGGGCTTAGATCCAGCTACTACCCTCTGCTATGCATCCACATTTGGAGTACTGAGACACTTCCCATTGGCCTTTCCCTCCCTTTCCATCCTTTCCCATAACCTTGGATCTCATACCTTAGAAATTGGGTGGTCTTTGTTACTCAACTGTTGGCTGTTCTCTCCAGCTTTCTGAAGTCTTCTTCGGCAGCCCTCTTCTCTTTTGCTCTCCCCTCCGTGCAAAATGCACCAAGTCCCCAACTGTCTTTCTTATCACGCTCATCATCAGCTGTCTCCTTCTCTGCCATCTTTCTGAAACATCTGCCGCCACAATCAGGGCCATCAGTGTAGAGAGGAGGCCTCAGAGGCACGCAGACATGTTTTCTCTGGAGTGGAGATGTCAGGGTAGGACTTTGGAGGCAGGTGCCCACATAGGGATGGGGAAGAAGTTTGATTCAGTTTGCATTTCTAACAAGCCTCCCTAATTTGCACTTTCTGAAAGAACCCAAGTACCAAAACACAGCCACCCTTTGAAATTCACATGCCTCCAAATTTTGCAATGCAGGGCTCTGGTCAAGTAATTTGCCCCCAAAACACATGTACTAGGGTAAAGTGAATATACATACCACATGCCAGTGAAAATAACATGAAAAAATTAAAAAAAAAAATTGGGGGGTGCCATTCTGCTAGAATGTGTACATTAGGCAAAAACGCATATAAAAGTGCATTTTAGAAGAAATTTACACTAAACTGCTGATGAATTTTCACAAGGTTTTTTTTTATAAAAAGCATCACAGTGTGCATATAAACACACATATCAACAAAACTGCATTTTCATAAGTACAGTACTTTTTAAGAAAATCACAAACTGATATGGAAATGTGGAGGACTTGAACGTAAAGATTGGAAAAATGAGAAACCCATACTCACTCAGATACCACATTTTGATTGCCTCTCGTAGAATCATAGTTGGAAGGGACCTTAAGGGTCATCTAGTCCAACCCCTGAAATGCAGGAATATGCAGATGGCCCATATTGGGATCAAACCAGTGACCTTGGCATTATCAGCACCACACTCTATCCAACTGAGCTAACAAGTGCTTTCTCTGTCAGCAGGGAGCTAAATGAACCAATGATATAACCCGATATAAGGGAGCTTCCTATTCTTTTGTGCGATTGCAACTAACCAGCAAACTGTTGAGTGGCAAAAGAGGGCAGGAGAAAACAAGAACAAAAATAAACAGAGAGTCCTTTTCGTTGTGGCTGTCCGTTTGTGTGTCGAGACCCCGAGACCATCCCCTTGTTGATGAATTAGACACAAGGACAAAGATATTAGGTTAATGTTTTTGGGCAAATTTAGTCCACAACTTCATTGGTTACAGAATGTGAGCAGTATTGGCTTAGGCACTGGAATTGTCCCGACTGTATCTGACTCCTGCCAGTCATGCAGGGAGTCCAGTAAGGGTCAACCACTGGTAGGGGGAGCCCCGTTGACGCAAACCAACTCGAGCTCCCCCTGGGTTCTCGACGGGGTCATGGCATGGCCCTAGCCCAGCCCCAGATTTTGGACAAGATCCATGCCCCCAGATTCCTTAACAGAATACCCTTAAGCCTGGAGGGGCAGGTGATGGCCACACCTCCCCTCCCCCATCATAAGACCAACCGCTGCCTAACCTCCAAACCTTACTAAGTTGTGATGATTGCTACGAGGTAAGCAGAAACCAAATGGCCCATGCCAATTTGTTAAGTGGAAAAATTCCTACCAGGCCCTTCGACGGTGACCAGCCAAGGTCCATACCAAGGCCAAATTCGAAACTTGAAAATAGGGGCGGAGGGTGGGAGATCGAGGAAGTGAGCCAAGAGGAAGCTCTCCAGCTCGCGTCTCAGTTTAAATGGGGCCCGGCCACGCCCCCAGCCAGCGGATTGGCTGGCAGGTGAATGACGTGGCTGGGAACCTCCAGGGGACTCTGGACTCCTTCCTCCGCCCTGGAGGGGAGTGGGCGGCCACATGGTCCACCGCAACTCCTCCCCACTGGGAAGTTGGGCGGATTTGTGAAACACTCTCCCCAGTGAGGTCTGCCTGGTGCCTTCCTTGACATCTTTTCAGTGCCAGGTAAACACTGCCCTGCACACCTGGCTTTTGATGGATTATGATGAAGTTGTTTGTTATTAGTTTTGCTGCCAAACCTTTCTGCTGCTGTTATTGGATAGGGCTGGTGACTGCTTTGTGTTGTTGTTGTTGTTTAGATGTAAATATGTTTTGTGTAAGGGTGTTCACATTACAATGTATTTTTTCTCCTGTTGATTTTTCCTGCTTTTAAATACGTTGTAAGTCGATTGGAAACATTGCTGTGTAAGAAGGGACCAACAAATGCAATAAGAAAATAATAACGGAACTGCCAAATTTATGTTGATATCCATCAACCAACACTTCTGCCCCATTTTGAAGGCTGGGAAATGATGTATAATGAATTGAAAAAGAGGTTTAAAATATCGTTTGTAAAAAACAACAAACCAGAAGCTTTCCTTTTGGGAATTATAGGGACAGAACTACCCAAACTATATAGAAATTTATTCATGTAAGCAACTACAGCGGCAAGAATGTTACTTGCCCAAAAATGTAAAGAAGAAGAAGTCCCAGCAAAACCGTAAACAGATTAGAACATTGGCAGGATTACTGTAATAACCTGCAGTTTCATAAGCATATTTCTTGAAAGCAGATGAATAAATGGGCATATTAAGTTAATTTGGATATGTAGAAAATATGTAAAAATAAATTTAAGGATCTGCAGAAAGAGGGGGAAGGAAGTCAAGTTTTCAAATGTTAAAATGATTGTAAAATGATTGAAATGTATGAAAATGAGAATCATAAATAATTTTTTTCTTTTTTAAAAAATGAAGTCTGTGGAAATGTGCTGGGGGTGAGGGATGTGGCTGCATGCCTGCACAGCTGGAAGAGATTCCTTGGTACTGAATGATGGTTTTGCCACATCTCTTCTCCTGTGGACCCTGAAAGTGGTGCATCTTCTTTCCACCAGCAACAGCATTTTGGGACACAGCTTGGTGCCTATCCATCTCACCATCTCATCAGCGTCTTCGTTCTCTCCAGCTGTCGAAACGGCACACCATGAGACGAGACCATTGCAGTTTATTTTGGTTTCCTGTCACTCTCGCATCCCAACCCCCAGCAACTCACAGATGAAAATAGGCACGCTTAAATAACTAACCTTCCTTGTTTGCACACCTTATGATCAGACCCAAGCTGGCCTCTGGCCCATTGCTTATGGCTGGAGGCTCTACCCTGTCTGCTTCACAGAGGGGCAAAATAAGTTGCCTTATACTGACTCAGGCCATTGAAGCATCTGGTTTAGTACTGTCTACACTGGTACAGATACTGGCAGGGGCATTCCAGGGTTTCAGACCAGGGTCACTGGCGGAGGAACGGGGAGGTGGGGTGAGGGCACCACACCCAGCACCATCGGGGAGGGGGTACCATCGCAGCCGCCCCCCGGATACACGCTATGCACCCCCAACGCGTCAGGTGCCCCGCCCCATGGGTGGCACCTCCCACGATGCAAACCACGCCCCCATGGGTGGCGTGCCATGCCTCCAGGATGCACACCATGCCCCTGGGATGCGTGCCAGCTACGCCCCCCCCTGCTCTCCGGAGCATACAGCTTCGCCACTGACCAGGGTCCCTGCCAGCTGTACCTGGAGATACTGGGGACTGAACCCGGGACATTCTGCATGCTGAAAAGTTGCTCTAACACTCACCTTTACCACTAATGCTTTAATCATTTACACTTGCCACATGGATTTCAAAACAATGGTGACCTGCATTCCTCGTTGCTCTGGGCAAAACTGTTCAGAGACAGTCGCTGCACCACCTCATAGAACAATAGAACTGTGTGACTAGATGCAATGCAGGAATCACAAGGAAAGCACCCACAACAGAAGGCCAAGACTCAGAATTCACACAAATGGCTCCCAATTTTTCTCTTGCCTTGCTTTCATTAGCTGCTGAAATGGAGAGTACCCCTTGGGTCCCAGTGGATAACATCCACCCTTTTGCTTCTGCAAGTCTTAATTTCCCTGCAAATCCATCTGAAAGGTGCATGGATGCAGGAAGACGAGGATAGCTATGAGCCATCGCTTGCATCATTTGCGTTCAGCTTCCAGAAGGGCTAAAAGCGGCAGGAGATTATTGCCAATGTGAGCACAATAGTCTCTGCAACTGAGAGGGAGCAAACGCCCTCGAGGCATTGTTCCCAGAAAAACGAGGACGATGACAAAAGGAAGCCAGGCGTTCCGAGTGCTGCCTGCGAGGGCTTGGCGAGGATGCTGGCATGCCGAGGAGGTGGTGAGCTCATCTGAAATGAAGGACCTGCCCTCATTTAGATTAACAGTGGGAGCACGTAGCTGCTTGAATTCACAGCACTGCTGGGTTCGAAAGCCGACAGATCAAAAGGAGGTCTCTGGGCCCTGAGGCTACTGCGTAGGCCTGGAACACCCTGGCAAACAAACTGCATGGATCTCTTTGGTTTGCTGCCTGGTTTTCCACCAGTGACCATGTCGACCTGAAGTGGCTACTCCTTCTCACCCCTGGAAAAATCAATTCGGCCTTGTTGATTTGCAAGCAGAGTTTCCAAATGAACCCTTGCCTCCCTTTTCTGTACAAAAAGCCCATAAGCATTCTGGGGAAAGCTGCCCTTTGCCATCACCACATGTTTTAGGGAAGGACCAGGTACCCTCGGAGGCAGCGGTAGTGTAGTGGTTAGAGTGACAGCCTAGGACCTGCTATTCAGTCTCTGACAGTGGAGGTGGAACATAGTCAACTTGGCCAGCAGCTACTGACAGTCCAGCAACATATGGAGGGCCAATGTTTCCTCACCCCTGATGTAGCTTCATGTCATTTACTCTGACTGGCAGTAACTCTCAAAGCTCTTTCTCAACCCTCCTATCTGAGATCTTTTCGAGCAGCTGTAATGAGCAAAAGATCAGCTTCCTCTCGGATTCAAATTCCAAGGGGCAATGAACACGGTGTTCTCTTCATCCTATCCCAATTACTCTCATCAAAACTTAAAATATATTTTTCAGTGCATTGGGCTTGAGATAGTTCCTGCCTGCAGTGTGTGCATTTACTGTCATCTTGTGACATGCGGTTTAACGATGTGTAACGCATGTGGTCTCCCCTCCTCCTTCCAATTTTTGTCAGTATAACTCTGTGTTAAGCAGGCAGAGTCTGGCAGTATGTATTATTTCTGTGTTTCATTAGGTTCCTTACCCATCCTTTACCGTTTGGGCCCCAGGGAGGGTTACAACAATAAAACACACAATTATAATTGAAATACTTTATTGTCACTTGTACAACTTGTATATAGTGAGATTACACAACCCCACTCAGCTCTCTTAGTCTTAATTCCCCTCGTTTACTGATGCACATCCACCAAACCCGAAAGTTTATAGAAACTATATTACAGAAACCAAATGAAACAGTTACAACCATGAAACAAGAAAAGGGTAAAATAAACTATATTAAAAAAACAGTTACACACACACACACTGGCACAAGGATATCTGGAATGAGTTTACACAGAATATATTAGTTTATTGACAATTATATGTTTATTAAGATGATAAGGATATACATATCTATATATATTAATGTATGGAAATGTAACAGTATTTCCCCTCTTTTTTCATTCTCACTCACTTTCCTCTTTCTTTCTTTCTTTCTTTCTTTCTTTCTTTCTTTCTTTCTTTCTTTCTTTCT
>JAXCMG010000016.1:383379-403881 GCA_034642415.1 Podarcis siculus
ATTGGGCCACCCCAAATTCACCATCAGATCACATAGCAGCCTGCCCGCCAAAAATCACACACCCACTGTTGCCTGGGGCTGCAATGGTGCAAAAACGTGGTTAAAAAGCATGGATCCACATGGATCCTCAGGATCTTTGCATTGGGTCACCCCAAATTCACCATCCGATCACATGTCTGTGGCCACAGCATGAAGCACAAAAATGATACATCCACTGTTTCATTCAGAATTTTTTTCCTTGTTTTCCTCCTCTAAAAACGATGTGCGTGTTATGGTCAGGTGCGTGTTATAGAGCGAAAAATACGGTATTAGTTCGGCCTCATTACGCCCCCCCCCCGGCGATTCTCTGCTAGCCGCTTCATTCCGCTTCCACGCGCCTCGGATAGAGGCTACCTTCTGTTGCCTCCGTCACTTCCCGGCTTCGTCTCCCTTCGTCCCCGCCCACTCTTGGTTCTTCGGCGCTCCTGCGAGTCAGCCGGCAACAGCGGAGACTGCGACCCGCTCCGAACCGGCGCTCTCCAGGCGTGAAAAACCCGCGAGGGGGTCTTCCCATCCGCCGCCCGGAGCTGCGCGCAGCTTCTCTGCTGGAAGCGCGAAGTCGCCGAGGGGATGGAGCACGGGAAAAGCAGGAGGAGGAGACCGGAGGCGCCCAAAATAAAACTGTAACGGCATTCAGCACTCCGCCTCCCCGGTGGGATCCCGCACGGGCGGCCGGGCAAACGACGAGCCAAGGGAGAAAGTCTGCCTTTCAGCCCCGGCTGACTGACAGCGGGTTCAAAGCGCAGTCGCCGCTCCGGCTTTCTCTGCACCGGCCGCGCCTGCCCCCCGCCAGCCTAGTTGGCTCCACCCTCCCCGGTATGGGCCCCCCCAATATTTTTTATAAGTCGGCGCCCCTGTGAAGAGGTGTGGGGCGTTGGCTCCGGAAGAGATCGAAGGGTCAGAGCTACCTTGGCAAAGGAAACATGGTAGCATCTGGCACAGGGAGTAGAAATCATTATCAAAGTTATGAAGTTCTAAATTATGCAGTGCCAATTTACTTCACATTTTACTAACCTGGAACAAAGGCTCTGGAAAGTAAGAGGAATTCTAAGGGACAATGAAATTAAATTTATATTGGTCTAGGTTTTGAGTTACACATAATTCTTCGTCACTAGTAGAATAGGAAAACAGCTGCTGAGAAGCTTTCCTATTGGGCAGTGAATATCAATATGTCCTATGCCTGGCCCCCACAAGTCCATTCAGGGCATGATCCAGTGCTTTGGAGTGACCTTGAGGTGACATCCAGGACAGTCTAACCTGGATCTGGGCCCCAAACCGATTCAGGGGCCTTGCACAGTTTAATTTGTGAAAACTGAAATTTGATATTTTGTCATGATCCCAGATTTGCAAGAGTCGAATTCCGCACATTCTTATTAGTAACGCTACACCGTTGACCAGGAGGAATGGTAAATTTATCCACCATCGACACAGTTCATTCTGTTACACTCATGAAGCTGATTTGAGGAATGTTGGAGGGTTTGTGTGTGTTTCCCCCTTCCCCATGTTACAAAGGCCTGGCTGGCTTCAACTAAATGGTGGGCATTTAGTGCCATTGGCCACAATGCTGTGGAAGACTCTTCCAGCAGAGATTTGGCAGCCATCCTCGCTATTGACTTTTGGGCACATCTTGAATACCTTTAATCAACAGACCTTTGCAGCTGCTTAATTAGCCAGTCATCTGAACGATTTCCCACACTGTTTATATGGTGTATTCTAGTTCACGATGTGGTTGTACAGAAAGACTTTTCTACATGAACGAAGGACACGGAACCGGCAGAAGGGATTTCTCCTTGATGCTTCTTCTTGCCTCTAGGTGGCAATATAAACCCAGGTTGAAAGCAGGCACTCTGTACCTAGCCGGTGAGGTTGTATAATAGCAATTATGAGAAGATTAGAGCGTTTGCTGAGCTGGCATTTTCAGAGGACGTGTTATGATTACTCTGACATTTAGAAAAGGGGCTGGAGAAATTAGGGAAGTCTGGGGTATAGGGAAGGGCATCTGGACTGTGCAGTGTGCTGCCCACCCCTGTCCATACATCTGGGTTTCCCCAGTCATTACCAAGATTTCAAAGGTAGAGCACCTTTTTGGGTTTCCTAAAAAAAAAGCTCAACTCAACAACTTTTGGGCTTTCCTGGTTTTTACTTTTTGAAATATGGCAACCCTACATGACCCCTGAATATTGGCCACCTTGACAGGGGCATCCTTGTGTTTAAAAAAATGCAAGCTAAAGGGAAAGGTGAAGATCTTAATTTAAGATTGGGGGGAAAATGAGAAACTGAGAGAAACTGAAATGGGTAGATTCCTCCACCCAAGGTCCCTTCCCAGTCTAAAATTCTGTGTTTTTTTTTTAATCTATTCTCAACCTCCAACCAATGTTTCAGAGTACTGCCCCAGATGATTTGGTGAGATAACAGAAATGCCTTTGAGCATCCATGATGGGCCCTGCAGTGACCCAGGGCTTAGGCAGCAGGAAAATGCAGGTCAGGATCAAGCCTTATCAAAAGGAATGGAACGGCCTCATGAGACAGAATGTAGTTGAGTAGGAACTTTATGTGTGCAATAATTGAACCTTCTAAGAAAGACAGAGAAAAAGGAGGACAAATTAGGTTGATGGATAATATAATATATCTGTTCTTTGGAAAGAGAGTGTCTAGACTGTGTATTGTTTATGAAAGGATAGGAGAGTGACCTTTAGAGGATAGAAATCTGTAACACACACCTCCCTGAGTACAGATGGCCGAGGGATAATGAAACCAGGTGGCGGCGGTGATGGGGACAGACAACTTCTTTAAAGGCAATTTTGCACGTGTTCACACTAAGCTGAAATTTCCAGAATGTCCTTTCTCTGCCATTTTATTCACTGCTTATATCCTGCATTTTTGCTTTCCCTAGGGAAGCCCATAGCATAGGACAGCAAAACAGAAAACAACAACTCAATTAGCAGATCGGAATGGAAGTCAATATAACAGAATGTAGCAAATATCGAAATAGAAAACAAGCCAAAATTAAATTCACATCAAATGCATCCTATTAAAGCCAAGATTTAATTCAAATCCAATTTCAAAATTTACTGAAGCCCTATGACCAATTTGCAGATGATACCAAACTGGAAGCAGTAGCTAATGCTACAGAAGACAGAACTGGGATGCCAGTCGATCTTAACAGATTGGAGAACTGGGCCAAAAGTAATGAAACAAATTTCAGTAGATACAAATGTAAGGTTCTGCACTTAGAAAGAAATAACCAGTTGCACTAATACAATATGGGGGTCACCTGGCTTGCAAGTAGTACGTGTGAAAAGGATCTAGGGGTCTTAGTAGACCACAAGCTTGACGTGAGTCAACAGCGAAAAGAAAAGAAAAAAGGCTAATGTTCTTCTAGGCTGCATCAAGTATAGTGTCCAGTTCAAGGGAAGTAATAGCACCACTCTATTCTGCTTTGGTCAGACCACACCTGGAGTCCTGTGACCAGGTTTGGGCACCACAATTTAAGATGGATATTGACAAGCTGGAAGGTGTGCAGAGGAAAGTGACCAAGATGATCAAGGGTCTGGAAACCAAGCCTTATGAGGAATGGTTGAGGGAGTTGGGTATGTTTAGCCTGGATGAGAGGAGACTGGGTGGAAATATGATAGTCATCTTCAAATATTTTTGCCATTATTTTCTGGAGCAGAGCAGGCCCAAGACACTTGGTGGCCCAAGGCAGATGCTCCCCACTCCTCAGTTCTAAATCAAGGTGCAAAGATTCCAAGGCTAGTCAAGTTGTTTTGGCTCCAGAGGCAAAAAAATCAAAAAGCATCTCACCCCTCTCTGACAGAAAAATGCAATGTGATTAAACTAAATAACAGAGTTTTCATAACACCCAAAGTCTGTTTCTGGAGGCAGCTGCCTTACTCTGCCTACTGCTCTAGGTAGTGGTTAAAATTAGGTCCAGATGCATAGGAAAAAGGGCAGTGTTTACGTGGAGGCAAGAAGCCCACAGAGGTCATCTTTCTGGAGAGCACACTTAAAGCCTAGATCCAGTGCTGGGTATCAAGGAAGTCATAGGTACAGAATCAAAGTCAGCTCTCCTGATCACCAGATCTCGTTACAGGCACTGCAACCTCCCATCTTTTCTGAAAGTAAAGTAGCCAGGGGACTTCATGGCAAAGCCTTCCCTGCGAGAATGTCCCAACATCTCACTGCTTCTCAGACCTTCTGACTAAGGCTCCGTGATGCTTCTGCCCCAGCGGAGACTTCATCCTCTTCAGTTAGTGCTTTGCGGAAGAGCCCCAAGAAAGAAGCCCGCCGATGGAGGCCCCTGCTTCGGACATACCCCACGAAGCCATACAGCACGGGGTTGACACAACTGTGGAGGTACGCCAGAGCATTTGACAGCTTGAGCCCAATCCCCCACATGTGCTTTTCTACTGACACGGTGCTGAGAAGTACGAAGATGTGGTGGGGGAGCCAGCAGACGAAGAAGAGTACCACGATGGTGGCCACCAAAGCGAAGGTGCGGTGGGATCCCTCCCAGCGCCGTCCTCGGAGCTTGCAAATCAGAACCAAGTAGGCCACCGCGATGATGATGAAGGGCACCAGGAATGCTCCAAAGAACCTGCTCAGCCTCAGGGGCAGGTCTGTGGCTCTCTTGAGATCTCCCCGATAGACACAGTAGGGCAATCCATTTTTTATTTCAACATGGCGCACCACCAGATAAGGGATGCTGAAGGCGAGAGCTAGCATCCATGCCCCAGCGCATGCCAGGACTTGAAAGCGAGGGCCCTGGTGGTTGCGGGCCCAGACGGGCCTCGAGATCAATAGGCAGCGGTGTACGCTGATGACGGTGAGGACGAAGACGCTGGTGAAGACCGTGAGGTAGCGGGCGAAAGTGTGGAGCTTGCACAAGGCAAGGCCAAAGGGCCAGCTGGAGTACATGATCTCCTGCACAAGGGCAGGGATACGGCCGGCCGAGAAGAGGAGGTCTGCCACAGCCAGGTTGAGGTAGCAGGTGGAAGTGAAGGTTTTGCGCTTCTCCCGCTTGGCTACGGCCCACACCACCAGCCCGTTGCCGCTAACGCCCAGGATCAGAATGATGACGTTGGTTACTATGGCGATGTGGCGCATGGCGGCTTCCACCGGTGTTGTGTCAACCTGGTCAGCTGAGGAGGAGTTCATGATGTCTGCAGAAAGGAAACAGGCCATATTTAGTGTCTTTCCCCCCGCTCTAAATCTCACACCTTGGATTATTGGCAATATGCTAAAAAATACTGACTTAACATCTGCGGGGGGGCCGCCATATTGCTGTGGTACCAGTTAGTGCAGAGCCGCTAAATATGCTATCAGTGGGAATGAGTGGGACCTGTAAGAAGAGTTGTAGTGTGGAGTGCCCTTGTTCAGTGTTCCAGCCAGCCGCCCATTCCTTCTCTCAAGATATTCCATTCCTCTCCTTCCAGCTCCCCTCTCCCTACAATAGACATTCAGCATTCTGTGATCTCTGAGCATCTTCAGTCTTTATTGGCTGGTCTTGGATTTTGATTTCTTTCTTAGGCTTTTCTCATATCTATCTATCTATCTATCTATCTATCTATCTATCTATCTATCTAGTACAGTGGTACCTCGGTTGTCCAACGTAATCCGTTCTGAAAGACCATTCAACTTCTGAAACGTTCGACAACCGAGGTGCAAAGGGCAGTCTGCAAAGTCAATGGAGAAAATTGGAAAAAATAAATAAATAGCGGAAGCCGTTCGACTTCCGAGGCGCATTCGAAACGGAAGCAATTTCTTCCGGGTTTTGGGTGCTTGAAAACCCAAACATTTGACTTCCGAGATGCTTGAAAACTGAGGAACCACTGTATTTTACGTGTGCCAACTGAGAGTTGTATCCAACTAAGTTTTATTCAGAGTAGACCCACTGAAATGAATGGCCCCAAGTTAGGCATGACTAGGGATGGAAGGCTATACCAAATGTGGCATTTTTTGTTTCTTATTTTTCCAGTCTTAAATTTGGTTCTCCACATTTCTGCGGCAATCTAAAAAATGACAAATTTTGAGCATTTTAGTGCAATTTTCTCTTAATAAACACATTTTTTAATGCCATTTTGACTGACATACACATTTTTTGGGGGGGGGGGAAGGAAAATGTGTTAGGATAATTTGCCTGAGAACTGTAGGCCTTGATTCAATCCCACTTCTACAATGCAAAGCACACACCCTGTAATGAAGCAAACCGCTGAAACAATACTAATTGCTTCTTAGAATTACTGCTTATAAGTAAGTCCTCCTGAATTCAATGAGGTATGTTGGGTGAGGAATGCCAGAACATTCGCGTATAAGAACATAAGATGAGCCTGCTGGATGAGCCTGCCATTGTCCATCAAGTCCAGCATTCTGCTCTCACAATGGTCAACTAGGTGCCTGCGGGAACCAGCAAACAGGAACTGAAAACAAGAGCGTTCTCCAATCCCGCAGCTTCTAACAACTGGCCTAAGGAATAACTCTTGAGATGGCAGTGATAACCTGGTTTAATCTCTAGGCTGAGCATCTGTGAGGACTCACCATGCCTGGGCTACTCATGTGCAATCACAATGCAAGCAGAACTATCTATACGCTTCCAATATCACAATCTGCGTATGCAACAACTTCTTGATGTGATTTTCTCTTTGGGCTGCCAAGCTTGACTGTGTCTTGCTCCCCCAAGGCCCTCCTTCACCCCATGCCTGGAGCATCACACATTCTGGAAGTTGTGAAACCAGCGACAACACTGAGCTCAGAAGAGACCACAACTTCCCCTTCGTGGGCTGAGACGGCAGCTTCCCCCATTGTCTGAAAAGCCAGAGGAGCTGGTCCAAAACGAGTCCTTGAGTAAAAGTTTGTGGTGACACAGATGCCATCCAATGCTGGCGCAGAACCAAAAATGCGTTGTGCAGTTTTGCGACCATTCCCTGTTTTTTAACAACAACAACAATTTTACATGCTGTCCACCTGACTGGTTAGTTGTTTATTTCCTTGACATCTGATGGGAGGGCGTTCCACAGGGTGGGTGCCACTACCGAGGAGGCCCTCTGCCTGGTTTCCTGTAACCTCACTTCTCACAGTGAGGGAACCCTTAGAAGGCCCTCGGAGCTGGACCTCAGTGTCTGGGCTGAGCGATGGGGGTGGTGGTGGAGATGCTCCTTCAGGTATACATTAATGGGGCAAGGGGAGGGTGGGGCAGGGCGGAATTTCACTTGAAAATTATTGAAAAGAGATTCTGGTGAAATTCAACCAACAAATCAACAATTTTATTTGCACGCCACCTTTCCAAAGTTAAAACTATGCCCAGGGTGACGATCAGGGGGCAGGCCACCAGGCAAGATGGAGAGGCAGACAGGGCAGGAAAACTGAGTGGGAAAGTCTGCGACCTACTGTATCTTCTCAGGATACCTCTCTTTCCTTCTCAACAGGATCAAAGCCTCTGCTTAACAATTGTTGAGGCACCAATTCTGTGGGGTGTGGGTACTGCTTGATAAACAGCTCCCCCCCCCAAACCCACTTGTGATGCAGTGCTACACAGGACCAGAGCCTCCTGTCTAGCAGCTGTTAAGCAAGAAGATCTAATCCTGCATGGTGCCATGCACCCTTGTTTTCGCAGAAGCATAGAATTGTACAGGTGAATGGGACCCCCGCAAGTCTTCTGGTCCAACCCCCTGCAGTTGGGAAAATGAGACTCTAAGAGAAACTGAACTGGACCGATGAAATGGGTTTCCAAGTCAAGCACACAGTGTCCCTCAGTGGCTGATGAGATGCCTCTGGGAAGCCCACAAGCAGGTAATGAGGATCAGGATCTGTGATCCACATAATTAATTATCAGTGTGCCAGGCCTTTGGGGAAATAACCCACAATGGAGCTCAACTGCCAACAAAGAGGCAGTTAAAAAAGAAGAGCTTTGAAGAGAGTTGCTCACTTTAAGCATATTGATTCCTCCCTTCCTGGTCCCTCTGTGGTTGCAAAATAGGTTTTTCAGGTATTTGAAGGACTGCAAAAGCCTTCAGCACCTCCTTGATCAGGAGCCGCAGGGGAGCAGAAATGAATTACAGGGGGCAACAACAGCTCTCTCTTCCCACCTTCAAGTTTGGAAAGAAAAGAAAAGAAAGCCCACGACAGGCCACAGGTCCTGCACATACCTTGACTCACCATGTGCAGATTCCAAATGCCTTCAGGACAAGCTGGTTCTTAGCCAGGGATGTATTCAATGGCTGCCTCCTCTCCAGTGAGTTATATCAATAGAAGGAGGGAGACAGCGAAAGCTCGGTTGCAACAAAGACTGAAGTACACAACAGTTTGTTTCTCACTTTGCACAACCCGGACAGTGATGCAACAAATGGGGCAGGGAAATCAGTAGCTGTGACATCCGAGTGCTCAATTCCCAGGAGACTCTTAGGAACAAAGGAACGTGCCTTATACCATGTCAGACCATTGGCTCGCCCAGGCCAGTGTGGTTTACACTGGCTGGCAGAAGCTCTGTAGGGTTCCAGGCAGATTCTGGGGATTGAATACATGCAAATCAGAGGCTCTGCCACTGAGCTATGGCCCTTCCCTCCTGCAGGGAAAGTATGGAGCAATGATCAGAGAGAGCACAGGCAGTTATCTGTTAGTGAGTTCCAAGTACTGGAAGCAGGGTGGTGGTCATGCAGTCATGTCTACAGTGAGTTGCAAGACCTCAATAGCCACAACACATTTCATTTTTATTGAACTGAGAACCAAACCACGTGTGACCCACATGGCATAATTCTCCCCACAAGCACAGCCCTTCCCTACAAATTCCCTGCAATTTGCATTGGGTGAACCAATGCGAGGAATTGCATTGAAATACTTGGGTGGGTGGGTGTTGTTTTATTTGGGAAGGGGGGGGGTTGCTTCAAATTGTTTTTAAATGTTATGTGCTAATTTGGATATTTGTATTTGTTATATGTTAATTTGGATTGCCCTGTTGCATGCCTTGGGGGACGTGCCGACATGACACATGCACACCCCATGGCATGCACACACTACCAAATGGAATTGGGGGGGGGGTGGAGGGCAGCCCCTTCATTTAATTTTTGTGTGTGCCTGGGCACCCAGGGCCCTGCATAGTTGGCGCCTGTGCTCCCATCTAGAGCAATAGAATATCATACAACAACATAACCACTCCCTTTCTCTCTGTTCCTCACCCAGGTACAGACTGTTGGGTGTTCTTGGACTAAAACTCCCATCATCCCTGACCACTTGTCCTGCTAGCTAGGGGTGATGGGAATTGTAGTCCAACAACATCTGGGGACACAAGATTGAGGAAGGCTGCTCTAGATTGGTAATGATGATGATGATGATGATGATGATGATGATGATGATAATTTATTTATACCCTGCCCATCTGGCTGGGTTTCCCCAGCCACTCTGGGTGGCTTCCAACAAAGATTAAAAATACATTAAAACACCAGTCATTAAAAACTTCCCTAAACAGGGCTGCCTTCAGATGTCTTCTAAATGTCAGATAGTTGTTTATCTCTTTGACATCTGATGGGAGGGTGTTCCACAGGGCGGGTGCCACTACCGAGAAGGCCCTCTGTCTGGTTCCCTGTAGCTTTGCTTCTCGCAGTGAGGGATTTGCCAGAAGGCCCTCGGGGCTGGATCTCAGTGTCTGGGCTGAACGATGGGGGTGGAGATGCTCCTTCAGGTGTACTGGGCTGAGGCTGTTTAGGGCTTTAAAGGTCTACACCAACACTTTGAATTGTGAATGTAGTGTCACACCAGAGTGCTGATCTAGATTACTGTCCTCCCCTCAAGGGCAGAACTATGAAGTTAAGATCACATATGGTTTGACTCTCTGATCAAACAGGAAGTAAAGCTGCAAAGCAGATTAAGGTGTGAAAGAACAGGACGTTGCGGAATGGACGCCCTTGCAAAATTGCATAGAGAGTCAATCTCATCCATTCAAATTATCAGCATTGGAGAAGGGGGTTTTGAGATTCTGTTTCCATACACAAGATTGAATAATGGCCTCACATTCTGAGTAATGGTCTACATGCAGCAGCTTTCAAGTGCTAAGAAAGGGACCTCCATTATGTATGAAAGCTGTTCTTTTGCATTAGCAGTGGGGGGAATTTTGCTCCCCAATGAATTTTGCAAAAAGATTTGAATTTCTGCTTCAGAATTAATAGGTACATCTTGATCATTTTGATTTGTCTCAGGAGTCAAGTGTGAAATCTCATCAGCCCATGAAATACTAGACATAAATGAATGCTAATGCCTACAAACTGTTTGTCTCCACCCATGGCCTGCCTGTGTATTTTGTTAATCAAGTACATATTACGAAGACGTATGTCTCCAGTATTCTCTGAGCCTTAGGGAAACCATGTAATGTGCCTGTAGAAGGACTATGTAGAGGAATGGTTTATAATACTGATCAAATTTGCTATATGTAACTGTGAATAAAATACTTTCCAATGGCAACAAG
Source organism: Podarcis siculus (assembly GCA_034642415.1). NCBI lineage: Eukaryota > Metazoa > Chordata > Lepidosauria > Squamata > Lacertidae > Podarcis > Podarcis siculus. The sequence goes on from JAXCMG010000016.1 coordinate 393,872, forward strand.
GGCTGCCATATATCTGGATTTTCCCGGACATTACTGGTGTAATTAATGTCGGGAGCGGGGGGCGGGAATTCCTGAAAGGTGCTTTGTCCTGGATCTTAGGCAAGTCAATCGAAAAATCAAGCGTTGGGGGTTTTTTCCGGTGTTTTTGTAAAAGAAAACTCAACAACAACTTTGGGGTTTGTCTAAAAGAAGCTCAACAATTTCGGTGGTTTTCTTAAAAAAAAAAAAAAGCTCAAGAACTTTCCAGGTGTAACAGCTGCTGAAAAGTCTATGAGTCTAAGAGTAATAAAGATAGTGGACTTTCCTTCAGTGGAGGCATGTGCCGACTTGTCAAGTCCTCCATGACTCTGGAGAGGTTTACCATAGTCTTTCCAACCACTGGTCTGGACCACAAGGACCTCATCTGTCACCCCATCTGGTCTCAGCAGAACTGCACAACACTGTGGTTGTGGAGATTGATTCCACCTCCGTGGCTCACCCTGAATGCCCCAGTCCCTTATGTGAAAGAAAGGCAGGTTTGGATGTATTAGCAGTGGTGCTTTCGGCAGCAAAGGTGGATAATGCCTTTCAGCCCACAGAGTGGATTTTATGTGGCCAGCATTCTGAGGGCCACATTCTGAGGGTGGGCGGAGCCAGGGGCTGAAGACTGCAGGGCAAAAGTAAGTCGGGCAAAACACAAAGCAAATACGTCTCTTTAGAATTTGCAATGACTTGAAATGGGGGACAAAATGTAGCCCTCAAAGGATCAATTAAGGTATTTTGCTTCAGGTCTTGCTGGCCTTCCCTCCTTCATTGTAATGTTGCTGGGTCTGTCCAACACATGGTGGGAATGCATGCCTTGAACGCTTTGAAAGGCAAAATAAAGAGTTTATACGTGAATAAGCAAAATGTTTTATTGGAAGGAAGAAGGAGAGTTGTACATGCAACATTTCCAGGGCAAGGGCGTAGTCCCTAGTGTCTTGAATAAGGGCTGGAAAGGTTCTTTTATCGTTGTTGAAAGAAACAAGAGAATCAGCGCCAATAGTTCAGTGGGTTCTGTCGCCACCAAGGCCTGTTGATCCAGACCTCGTCCTCTTGCTGCTGTGGAGCCTGAAGAGAAAATTGAGAGACATGAGGTGGAAATCCCAAGTGGAATATGTTGGAAGAACTTCCTCATTGTCATCATCATGATAGATGATAGATAGATGATAGGAAGATAGATATGAAATTGGGTACCATGCATATGAGTTTGGCTTCTGTTTTATGGTGCCTTTAAGAACTTCATGGCAGACAGATATCAACAGTAAAAGCGTTAACCATTACAGCTCTTCCCTATTGGAAAACCCAAGGCCTATCACAGATCAGTAAGGGGGTGGGGAGGAGAATAAATCTGTTTTCTGTCTCATGTCTTGTTCACCTCTGTTCATCCTTAAGTCTGCACCATCTCTTTTCTGCATTAACTTGCACGTTTGCTTGACATTTAAACTGCTATTTTTAATCATGCACAACAATACAAACACAACACGTAGGCTAATAGTAGAAAAGATATAATAGAATGATATCATTCAAATTGTAGGAGTAAGCCAATCAAAGTTCTTACGTACAAAATAACAGAGTGGTAGCGAGGACCGTCAAGCCGTGTGTTCAAAACAGATGTCTAAGGACAGTCTCACAATAGTCTTTCAAAAGTATCAACAGAAGACGTCACAAAAGTTTCAAAAGTAAAGTCTCTCAATAGTTTTTCAAAAGTTTCAACAGAAGACGTCTCAAAAGCCTCAAAAGGCACTGATCCTTAGCATGAATCTTACTTATATATTCTGTTGAAAAATATCGGCTGATGAAGACTATTACGAAACAGTAGCATCATTCCGGAGACACTGTCCTTTTGTTGTGTTATTGCAACACAGGGGTTTGTTTTTGGTTCATTTTTAATCATGCAACAGGCACAACGATGGGCTCTTCTGTCCTGGCTGGCATCAGCATCAGGTATGCAGATGTGGAAACTGCCCCCCCCCCCCCCCGATCTCTTAGGCCTCCCTGCTCCCTGATGAGGGGCAGATCAGGGAACTTGGTATCAGAAGTTGCAATGGTCTATTTCCCCCCAAATCCCTGAATGTACCTAATCCCCTCTGTTCATAAGGTGCCTATCCAACAGGTCAACACAGCAAGCTTCCGACTGTGAGACTTACTTCTGAGTAGACATGGTTAGAATTGCTGTCATTAGCCCTTTGTCTCCAAGGTGCCACAAGGCTCTTTGTTCTTTTCTTCTTCTTTTTTTGCTGCAAATGACTAACACTGGCTGCCCCTCTGGAAATTCATTAACTTGGAAAAGCATCATGCAGGGTTGGAAATTGGCCTGTTAATACCTTTTGATGGCTTGATATATGCTTGGCTGTTACCTGCTATTAATATGTTTAAAATACATTAAAGTATGTATATTTCCCCGGCAGTGGCCTACAAAATGGAAGAAAGACTTGTGGAAAATAAAGCAATTGAATCAGGATGGAGAATGTTCCACAAACCAAAATGGATTTATTCTTTGCTTACTAGCACAGGGAAGTTACTCTACTGTGCATATTTGGGCTGTGAATGCAAATATGAAACAATAGCTAGTATGTCATGGTAAATTAATTTAATATGATCCACTCAATGCTGGACCTGCATTGAACGGGAAATGGCAGCATCCATTGTAGAAACTTCAGCTGCATCTCTGTGATGCCTGTAATCTCTATGATGCCGTATCTCTACGATGCCTGTAAACCTGATGATTGGACACTGGAGGGAAGAAAATCATAGGTATTAAAGCCATTCCTTATGCTCAGGCCCACCCTTAGTCTTGCTACCTATTTTATTTCAGTTTCCTGCTCCATCCTCCAAACTTTGGGGTACTAAGAGCAGTTTCAATAGTGACACAGGTGTTCCTCTAAGAATGTCACCCTGTTCCTTTTTTAGTACAGTGGTACCTCGGGTTACAGTGGTACGCTTCAGGTTACAGACTCCGCTAACCCAGAAATAGTGCTTCAGGTTAAGAACTTTGCTTCAGGATGAGAACAGAAATCGTGCTCTGGTGGCGCGGCAGCAGTGGGAGGCCCCATTAGCTAAAGTGGTGCTTCAGGTTAAGAACAGTTTCAGGTTAAGTACGGACCTCCAGAATGAATTAAGTACTTAACCCGAGGTACCACTGTAATACTAAATTTCAATCCTAAATAAGGAACCATTCCCAGAAATAAGAGTTTCCTCCAGTATAAAGCAGGACTGAGGAGTGTGGTGCTGATAACACCAAGATTACAAGTTTGATCCCCGTAAGGGGCAGCTGCTTAGTCCTGCATTGCAGAGAGTTGGGCTACATGATCCTCTGGGTCACTTCCAACTTTTGTATTCCTATACCAATAAGTTTGGGGCTTTCACCACTAAGCAAGCCAAGTTTTATTGCTTGTGAGACTGTTTTGAATGCTGTATTGAGAAGCGTATGAATCTGAATTTTGGAGAGTTTGTAAGTAAACCATTTTAAACGTACCAAATGTGTAGTCTTTTTCTATGCTAGGGTAGAGGGCAATTTTGGAAGGAACATAGAAGGGTATATTTTGAAAGTTTAACATCCTATGTTTCCATGCTTTACTTAGCTGCCTATTTAAAACTCCCCTGGGGTTCTCTCAGCAAAGAGTATTTGCCCCAAACTTGGAACTTGGCATCTAGGAAATCTCTATTTATATACAGTGGAACCTTGGTTCTTGAACTTAATTCGTTCCGGAAGTCCATTCGACTCCCGAAATCATTCAAAAACCAAGGCGATTTCCGATTGGCTGTAGGAACTTCCTGCACTCAAGTGGAAACTGTGTTTGACATTTGGCTTCTAAAAAACGTTAAAAAACTGGAATACTTACTTCTGGGTTTTTGGCATTCAGAAGCCAATTTGTTCGTCAACTAAGCCGTTCGAGAACCAAGGTTCCACTATACCTATATTCCCCATGCTATGAACAAAAGCTGCATAGGGCAGCTCAGGTTTTCACAACTCCTTCTCCCAGGTTGGACTAAGCAGGGCCGTCTTACCCATAGGCGGTACAGGGCACCTGGGTGCTGGGCTCCAGGCTGAGAGACCGGGGCCTGAGAGAAGAGCCCACCCGTCGGTCAGAGCACTGTGGTGGGTTCTTCTGCTGTGGGCGGCTCTGCGCCACGAGTTTGGGGCGACCGAGCCAGTGAGACACTGAGGTGGCTGGCTGGCTCTGCCCTCCTGCACACCTGGGACTGGGCAACCTGGGGTGGGGGGTGGCAGTGCCAGGCAGATGTTTGCACCTCAGTGCCGCATGTGCTTAAGACAGCCCCAGGACTGAGCAACACTTGGCTCCTTCTGACCTATGAAAGCCAAAGTCACATTTTACAGGTAAACAGAGCGATACCTTTATGGACATTAGGGAAGGTGATAGACACCTCCTGGTGTAGAGGGAGATGGGTCACCTCAGGGGTAAATATCCACTAAGGATCTTTATGCCATGGATAGGCAAGCTGGGAGATGACATGCCTGCCTCACTCAGCCACAACTGAGGGAGGAGACGATAGGGCCTCCTCTCCACAATACTCACCTATGCCAAGGTAAACCAGGGCCACAACAACAGTCAGCAGAGTCAAGGACCCAAGAGTGAGCCCAGAAATGACCCAAGGAATCTTCACCTTCACATAAGGTGGTGATGGAGGGCCGTCTGTAGAAGATGATTTACTATATTTATATGCTACCCATCCAATCAAGTTCTCTGGGCAGTTGACATACACCAGGAAAATACAAAAAAAACCCCTCACACAATATTAACAGCACAATGCAAACCCAAGATCTGCCATGAGACCAGAGATTTAACAGTTCTTTGTATTTCCTTGCTGAGTTGGGGCTCCACTGATGCAAGCCCCTCACCCTGACTCAGCGTGGGGGCTCACCTGGTATAAGTTACGCTGTCATATGTCCTCCCCAAATGGGCATTCTGAGAGCGTTGAATAGGGGACCTATTCCAAACCTTGACCACATTGACCTAGGGCCCAATCCTCAAAACATGGGCTTTTGCTCACGTACTGGCTCAGCAAGACTTCCTTAGAGATTCCCTCAATGGAGTTTGGAATAGGGGTAAGTTATGCCGGCTTCCAGGAATGCTCTGCAAAACCAGAATCAAATCCATCACAAAATAGGAAGCCCAGTCAACCAACAAAAGGCCCCAACCACTAAATTTAGCATAAAAATACAGCGGCTTAAGCAATTTAGACTGGGGAGGGGAAGCTCAGACCCAGGTCCGAATGTATCCCTCCACCCCAATCTCTCTATGTCACCACTGGGGCTCTCCCATTTGTGATCCTCACCAATGCTGCTTTGAAACTTTCCTTGGGTTCTTAAGCCTGGCTAGAATGTTTCCTTGACTTCTGTGGAGGCCGGTCCACTGTGGCAAGTGGAGCGCTGCCCCATCAGCCTCACTCTGCCTTCAGTTTCCCCCCAGCTGTTCTGCCTTCCTACCTGCAACCCGACTGTCATCTTCCTTCTCCTTAATCCCAGCCAGGAGGATGGCAGCAAAACTAGGCTGAGTTTATCTCTGCATCTCATTGGCTCTGGCGCCACCTGCTGCCGGTCTCCTTGCCTTCCACCCTACCACTCCCAATGGGCACCAACAACCGCCGCTTGAATTGTGAGAATGCCTCTTGCTTGCCTGGATGGAGAGAGGTGCCTGTGCATGTCTGCGTAGACATCTCTGACTGCTGTGTGGCTGGAATGTAGCCCATTGGACAAAGGAAAGAATCACACCCACATTTGCCTCTGGCCATCATGCCCCCAGGAAGGAATGTATTAATTAAACATCCTTAAAATATCAATGACTTCCCTTCTTCTCTTTCCACGCTTCATTTTGCAAATCATGAATCCCTGCATATTTTACATAAACTAAACCATTCAGTATCCCATTACCACATCCATCAAAACTTATTTACACTGTTGAATTTATCTTAATGCTGCCAACCTTTTCAAGTGCACACAATTCCCCCCCATATATTCAATAAACGTTTTCCAATTTTCTCTAAACGTGTGTTCTTCTTGTTCTCTTATTCTATATGTTAAGCCTGCAAGCTGTGCATATTGTGTGCTTGTGTTCTGAACTGCCTGCAAGTTAAATCTGATTATCAATTAATTATGATTAGTTGCTTGATTAATTAAAGGCATCATTAAATCCAGGAGAGCCCTGTATGCAGCCTGTGGGATATCTGCTTTGTGTATGTGGGTGTGTATATCTTGGAAAGCCTGAAAGGTATTTATCATCTTTAGTTCATTATCATCATTAAATAAACTTCAAAGGTAATTATGTTTGGCTGCAAAACTGCAGCATAAGCAAGCATTTCATTTTCAGTGAAATGTGCTGTTCACAATTCATTTTTCGAATATACATCCATTTCCAGTGCTGGAAAGGTTTTGCCTGAGAGTAGGCAACGGAAATGGTGAAGGGGCAACTCTCCCATGAGGAGAGGTTTCCAAGTTTGGGACTTTTTAGTTTGGAGAAAAGGTGAGGGAGAAGTGACATGATAGACGGATAATAACAACAACAACAACAACAACAACAACAACAACAACAATATATTTATACCCTGCCCATCTGGCTGGGTTTCCCCAGCCACACTGGGTGGCTTCCAACAACATATTAAAAATACAATAAAACACCAGACATTAAAAACTTCCCTAAACAGGACTGCCTTCAGGTGTCTTCTAAAAGTCTGGTAGTTGTTTTTCTCTTTGACATCTGGGTGGGTGCCACTACTGAGAAGGCCCTCTGCCTGGTTCCCTGTAACTTGGCGAGGGAACCGCCAGAAGGCCCTCGGCACCGGACCTCAGTGTCCGGTGCATTGAGGCAATATGGCCCTTGGGCTGAGAAAAGTCCCCTATCCTTGCCTTGGATGAAGCCAAACAGCACAATGGGATGCATGTTTCCTTGGAAGGAAGTCCTGCTATGTTCAGTGGTGCCTATTCCCAGGAGAAGTGTGCCTAGGGCTGCCCACCCAAGTCTGCCTGTCTTGGAGATTTGTAAATGTTAGCATGCACAGGACTTAAAGGTGAAGTCTGGGGCAGGGGATGTTCACTTGTTCGATTGGACCCAGGTAGGATCACCATTGTCTGCTTCCCAAAGGGATTGTTTGCCGTGCAGGTGATGAAGGGGTCATAGTGGTCAATGGAGGCTCCTCTCCACAGCAGGGTGCTGCTCGCCGCATTGCCCTCAGCCCAGTGTAAGACCTCCATATCACTTGTGCTTCCGTTTCCAGTGACGGTTACCCTGTTTACTTCCCACGTAAGCGTTGGTGGAGGCCAGCAGTGGAAAGAACAGGTGCAACGGCGGCCTCAGCCCTCATTCTCACATGTAGCATTAGGCAGGATGGTGCTGGCTGTAGGCCTATCTGGAAAACAACAAAGAGCCAGGGTGAATGAGTCAAATTCATAACTATTAACATGTCTTACAATGCTACAACAGAGAGCGAGAGGCTTTGGGGCAGCGGAAGCAAATAAAGTTTGTTTTATACAGAGGTCACAACCCATAGCTGTCAACTTACAGATTTGAAAATAAGGGACCAGCAGCCTCGAAAATAAGGGATCAGCAGCCAAAATAAGGGATTTTAGTCAACCAGCAGCCAAACAAAGCCTCAAGTGGTGGTTCCCACAGCGCAGCAACCCGGCAAAGGGAATGCAGCAAGGAAAACCATCGTCACCTCTCCGCTGGGAAGCGCTGAGCAAAGGCAAGTCCCCAGGCAACGCAGCCGATTTGATCAGCACAAGGCATGCAAGCTCCACCCCCCTGTCGTTCTTAGACTCCTTATTGGGTGAACAACGTAGCCAAGCAACACAGTTGGAGCCTCCCTCCTCCCTGGCTGACAGGGAGGGAGGGAGAGGAGCTGCTTCCTTTGAAACCTGGGAAATTTAAGTTTCCCACCAAATAAGGGACTGTTGACAGCTATGTCACAGCCACACTCTGTTACGCCACTTTAACGGTCATGGTCCCCTTTGAAGAATCCTGGGAACTGCAGTTTGCTAAGGGTTCTGTATGTTGGTAGGAGGCCCCTTGCAGAGCTACCATTCCCAGCACCCTAAACAAACTGCAGTTCCCAGGATTCTTTGGGTAACACCATGACTATTAAAGTGGTATTGAGAATGTTTTAAATCTGTGATGTGGATGTGCACGTCATACTTTCTTTAAAGAAAAAGTTGTTTTTTATTAAGGTTTATTTGTGTTACAAAGCAAACAGAGAAACAGGGAAAGATACATCTATTGCCTCCACTTTCAAGGCACAATCTTTTTCACAGTTTCTTTGCATTTGGTGAGAGACACTTTTGTCATAGACATCTTGCAGGTGGGGGAAAGGAGAGGGAGAGAGAGATGGGGGTATTATTATTTTTTGTTCTATTGCCTATTTCCAGAGTATCTTGGGAAGAGGGATTGACTGCTAAATTGCTGTGGTAACTGTAGCTCTGGGAGGGGAATAGGGGTCACCTAACAATACTCAGCAACCTTAACAAAGTACAGCTTCTACAATTCTCTAGAGGGAACCATGACTGTTTAAAGTGGTATCATAGTTTTTTTAAAAAATGTATAGCATTTTTAAGTGTGTTTGTTCCACTAGGGGGCAGAGCACTTCAATCCACTTTAATTGTGCAAACCTAGATTTCTGGTATGTGCTTGAATCCCTTGCACAAAATACGCTAGAGACAGGCTGAAGGCACCCAGAGAAAGAGAGAGAGAAGGAAATTGGTTTCATCTCAATTTAGGACAGACAATGTAGCCTGTGGTCTATTCCCTGTTCCTTTAAGCATGTGTAAAATTGCTGGCAAGAACAAATGAGTACATACATTCCTTCATGTACTGAGATCGGAAGGGAAGGGTAATTGTGCTCTTGTTGATCTGAATTCTCCTAGAAAATGCCATTATGAATCCTGTTCAAAACTGGCAAAAAAAAAAACCCGCCTTCTTGAAGAGTCACTTGGACTGAAAATTGCAAGATGATGATGATGATTAGCTTCTGCATCAAATTAGGCAGAGGTTTGTATGTGGCCCAAGGGATGTCTTAGAGGATGAGGTGAAGAAGAAGAAGAAGAGTTTGGATTTGATATCCCGCCTTTCACTCCCCTTCAGGAGTCTCAAAGCGGCTAACAATCTCCTTTCCCTTCCTCCCCCACAACAAACACTCTGTGAGGTGAGTGGGGCTGAGAGACTTCAAAGAAGTGTGACTGGCCCAAGGTCACCCAGCAGCTGCATGTGGAGCAGCGGAGACGCGAACCCGGTTACCCAGATTACGTGACTACCGCTCTTAACCACTACACCACACTGGCTCTCACAAGAGGTGCACTGCAACATTGTGATTCAGGTCCCCCTTGTCAAAATGTGGGTGCTGAGAGCACCAAAAAGGAGACGAGGGAAACCAAAGGGCAAAACAGGGTCGGGGGGATCTGATCTTCAGGGAGCTGCTGAGCGTTTGTGGATTGGGATGCAGGGAGAGGAAAGAAAACAAAGAGCTACTCACAGCCAAAGGAAAGGCGGGTGGCTCCGTGGACTGCTTTCTTCAAGAAATGGTATTTGATGCTGCAGGTAAGGACTATGCCATCATCAGCTAAGCTGGGCTTGAAGGTGATGTCAACTCCATAGGTTGAGCTCCAATTGCTCTGTTGAGTAATATGACGTGGAGAAATCAGAAAGTGACATGGGACTTCTACAGTGACTTTTCTGCACATCACATTCACCTTTGCAAAGCAGGGTAAGGATCACGGTTGCCGCTGTTGCTAGAGAGGAGGCCAAATGATTTGTCTTTAAGGGAGAATTCGCAACCTGCCAGCTTCTCCCTCCCTGCATCCTGTGCATGCTACAGTTATTCCCATGGAAGGAGATCTGCCACAGAGAAAGAGGGAAGGATTTGATGAGGAGGAGGTTGCCGAAGGATTTCTGGCTGTGCATGGAGAGGTCTTATCAGATGATGGGTATACGTGTGTGTCAGAGACTGCCTCTAGGTCCCGCTCACAAAGGACCAACGCTAGC
>JAXCMG010000016.1:403891-456586 GCA_034642415.1 Podarcis siculus
TGGCTAGCCCTGACTCATGTCCTTCCGCTGTCGGAGAGCTGCCTGGCGCCGATGCCTGGAACTCCTCCCCCCTACCGCTCTCCGGTGGAGAAGCTGGTCCCGATTTCCAGCTGCTGCTTTCTGGTGGGGAAGCTGGTCCGGATTTCCAGCTGCTGCTCTCTGAATCCCCTCTGGTCCCTCCTTCCTGGGGTGTTCCTCTTGGCAACCCCCCAGCTCTGCCCACGGGAGCCCCTTTCTGCGAATCCTCCGATTCGCTAGAGAGACTTAGGGACCTCGGTCGGCTATCGTCGCTAACTTCTCCCTCCGATTCCTCCCCATCCGTCCCTTCTGCTCCTGAACCCCTGACAGTGTGTACAGGATTGCAGTCTTAGATAATAATCATGGCAGTGGTATCGGGACCATTCATTCAATTTTATTCTTTTCCCAACAGGATATTTTGTGTGTTCACAAATTTGTGCATAGGTAAATTCAACAATTTGGAAGTTCCCACACTCAGATGGTTTGGGCAGAAGAGTGAAAGAGGACACAGATAATGCCTAAAAACACAATGTACATACCTTGATCTATAAACAACTGCCTGTAAATGCCCCTTTCCCTCTCTCACTGACTTCATTGCCTCTTGCTCATTCCAAATGGGTTCTAACTGCCCTAGAATATCCTTTTCCATCACAAAGCACACCCACATTCTAAAAGGACAAAAACATTCTGTAAGGATCAGTGCATCCGCCCATGTCTTTCTCACAAGCTTCTCACTATTTCAAAGCTTAGTTCTCCCCATTTTCACATCAGTTACTAATTTGTTTGTTTTCAAGTCCCCACAAAAATTCACCAGCACTTTAGTGTGAAATTATCTAAATATACACATTTTTGTATGCAATTTCCCACATTTTTGCAACGCAGTTTCCCTCCTATAACGCAGTTTTATACATTATTTATTCATTTATTATTATTGATTAAATTTCCATGCCACCCTTCATCTGAGGATCCCTGGGTGGTTTACAATATAAAAAACATAGTAACAGCAACAACACCCAAATCCCCCTCTCCAGTGTTTAAAAGGCCATAGATGGTTTCATTAGCCAAAGACCTTGGAGAAGAGGAATGCCTGGTGCCTATAGATCTGTAATGACGGCACTCTAAGTGACTTGCAAAAGTGTGATATAACACAATATGATACAATGGAAGATGGTCACCATGGAAGATCGTTTAGAAAGCCAGATATACCCGCCAGTCAAACATTACATGAATTTGCAAGCTGTTGTGGAAATGTGGAGAACTAAGATCAGAAAGATAAGGAACTGAAATGGAAAGATTTGTCACTCCCTACAGAATGTCCTTGCCCTTTGAGATTGTGGCTGTTCTTTGTGATGAAATATTCTTAGGCAGTTAGAATCTCTTTAGAGTGAGTAAGAGGCAATAGGTAAGTGAGGGGGTGGGAAGGAGAACCTAGACTTTTCTATTGTTTATTGATAAAAATGGTCGAACATGCATTAAGTGCTTCAGAGTGGCTGGGGAAACCCAGCTAGATGGGCGGGATATATAATAATAATAATAATAATAATAATAATAATAATAATAATAACAACAATAATAATTCTGTTTATGACCTCCCTCCCTCCAACTGAGTGTGAGAGCTTCCAGACCGTTGCTATTTTGGGGCGGGGTTCAGTCACATAGCGGAAAATTCAGGTTGCACAGTTAAAGCTGATTTGGAGAAGCACAACAAACCTGCTTCCCCAAAATGCCATCATAATTAATTGAAAATCAAACTTAATTTGCATGCAGTTCACACTGCCACACTCTTACATGAGCAAAGTTGCTTTCTAAGATTCAGTGATTCCTTTTAATGTTATCATGAGCTCTGGGTGAGACAGGCGGTGCTGAGGTTGATTGCAAATTTCAGGTCGACAGGGCAGCTATGGAAGGAGATCACAGCATGTGCTTCAGTCTCTTCCAGAGAGAGGAGGGAACATGCCTGAGGCAAAAGTGGCTGGAGGGAATATTAAGTATAATTGTTTAATTGCACACTGCAATGGAGAATGCCTGTTTGTACATTTCTAGCTACATTTCTGGTGACATAGGGATTCCTGTCGGACAAGAGGTAACTTAAATAGTATTCCTCCATCTTTCCTGGTACTTTTCGTACAAGAGGGGTTACGTGAGCATGGAATAGAATGGCAAGCTCATCGGGATACCTGGGTCTCATTAAAACATCTCTTAGTGCCCCTGAGCTCATAGGACACAAAAATAAATAACGGAGGTGGTCTGCAGCGTGTTATTATCTGTGGAAAGGGGCGGTGTTGATTGGTTGTTGCTGTGGCGGTGGGGGAATGCTGTCCAACGACTGTGAAGCTGTCAACCATCTCTTCCCCAGTGTTTCTTCTTTTTCTAGCTCAGAGATCAGCAAGGTTTACCTTGCCTGGGCCGGTTCACTCCAGCGGAGATCCCTCTGTGGGCCTGATCACACGCGCACATGAGCGCGTGTGCCCACGATTTCTGGCGTTTGCGCAGACGCAATTTCTGGCACCACGGAAGTGAGTCACTGTGCCGGTTTAGTGCAGCGTGCGGGGACTCACCGAGGGAGCAGCTCGGTTTGGGAGCGGTTCATGGGCCAGTTAAACGACCCCTGTGGGCCACTTGTGGCCCATGGGCCTTAGGTTGCCTACCCCTGTTCTAGCTGTTCCCCATCCAGTATTTCCCAGCTTCTGCCTTCTGAACTATGCCCCTCTGCAAACCACTGTTCCAAACCTACGCTGTCCTCCTATTCCTGGGAAGACTCAGGATCAGTGGGAGGGGGTGGCTCCTACCATGCCTCCTCAGTGCAGCCCTCCTGACATCAAGGATGACACTGAGATGGACAGAGAGGAAGCTGACAATATGGGCCACTATATGGACTGGTAGTATGTAAGGAGAAAGGAAACCCTCAGGTGTGGCTGAGTTTGGTGGGAAATGCACAATTAACCCTCACGGGACAGCCTCCACTCTGCTTTGTGGAATGCAGAACTGATTAGATTCATAACTGGAGGACTGCAGCCAAGGAAAGGGAGAGGAGAATATACTTAATTGGATTGCTTGGGGTGGAGGGGTATAGATAATATCTAAAAACATAATGCACACAAGACACATACAGTCATACCTCGGGTTAAAGTAGCTTCAAGTTAAGTATTTTCGGGTTGCGCTCCGTGGCGACCCAGAAGTAACAGAGCGCATTACTTTCGGGTTTCGCCGCTCGCGCATGCGCAGACGCTCAAAATGATGTCATGCACATGCGCAAAAGCGGTGTTACGTTTACTTCAGGATGCAAACGGGGCTCCGGAATGGATCCCGTTCATATCCCGAGGTACCACCACTGTATTAAATCTACATCTCCCCCCTGACTCACCTCACTGCCTCTTATTGATCCTTAACTGGGTCTAACTGCCTTGGAAAATTCTTGAGCATCAGAAGGAATACTCCCATTCTAAAAAGGGCAGGGCATCATTTGTTTCCAAGATCTTGCATACTGGCCTTTGGGCATACAAATCTCCCCAAGTGACTCACAAAAGTGTGAAATGTTGCAGCATCAATTAAATGAATACAATACCAGGGGGAAAGGTCGCAACAGGAGAGCACCGAAAAAGCCAGAGGTACTGTCAGGGGCTCAGGAGCAGAGGGGCAGGAAAGGGAGGGATTAGAGACCGATGGGGAGGAATCCGAGGGAGAAGTTAGTGATGATAGCCGCCCGAGGTCTCTAAGTCTCTCCAGCGAATCGGAGGATTCACAGAAAGGGGCTCCCGTGGGCAGAGCTAGGGGGTTGCCAAAGGGAACACCCCAGGAAGGAGGGGCCAGAGGGGACTCAGAGAGCAGCAGCTGGAAATCGGGACCAGCTTCCCCACCGGAGAGCAGTAGGGGGGAGGAGTCCCAGGCATCGGCACCAGGCAGCTCTCCGTCAGCGGAAGGACATGAGTCGGGGTTGGCCACGCCTGCGTCAGAGAGCGAGGAAATGGTAGAAAGGAGGGTCGGAGACAGCGCGCGCGCGCCAAGTTCAAATGTACAAGAGGGTGGCGCAATGAGCAGCCCGGAAAGGGAGCCAGGTCCTAAAGCCCGCCGAAAGGAGGGGGAGGAGTCCAAGGGGTCCGCATCCGAAGCGTCCAGGAAGGAAGGGACCCCGGGGGGTGGTAGGACCCAGAGGCGAAAGGAGAGACGCAAGAGGTGGGGTAAGGCTAGAGTCTTAAGCTGGTGTACAGGGGGCGGAGACTCAGATGGAGCTTCGCCAATCTAGGGTCTAGACGTAGAGACGCACGCTAGGGTTTGGAAATGGAAACTATATTTCAATAAAGACTTTTGTACAGTTCCACTGGCTAGCGTTGGTCCTCTGTGAGCTGGGACCTGGAGGCAGTCTCTGACAGGTACCCACATGCCAAACATTGCACAAATTCAAAAACTGATGTCTGACAGGACTGCAGTAAATCACACAAGTTGGAGTTAACATTTTACTAGCAAAACCACAGACTGCACAGGCTTGGTAGAGTGTCAAGTCTAAGTGTCACAGCAACCCATCCCTAGTAGGTCTTGCCCCCACATGAAGCAGTTGTTGAGATTGAAGGTCCCTACCTTCCCACCACTGCCTAAGTCCCCTCCTCTCCAGGGTTTCCCCCCACACTCCCCTCTTCTCCAGGGTTTTCCCCCCACAAGCAATTGGAGGCTGCATCTGGGTGCTACTAATCTTTTAATTGCCCTTTTCATGACTCTTCTGGTTCTGGAAGACAATGGGGGGGGGGAGCTTGTCTTGGCATGAGGGCGAGACACCCATGGATCATCACCAGCCTGAATCTTCTCTGCCTCTTGACCTCTCTCCTCCCACCCTCCTGCTTCAGCTTCAGCTTCCGCCTCTGATTCTGGACTTCTTTCTGCCACAGAGTCTCCCAGCTCACTAAACCCTGTTACTTCCTCAGCTTCCGACACCTCCTCTTCTCCCTCTGACCACTCATCATTGTCCCACCTCCACTCCCGGGGCTCTGAGCCTTCTTGTTGTTTCCTAGCCTGTTCCTCCCACCATTCTTTTGCATCCAACCAGTTCATGACAATGGGGGAACGCAGAGCGCTTACCGTATATACTCGAATATAAGCCGAATTTTCTGCATATTTTTTATGCTAAAAAAGCCTGCCTCGGCTTACACTCGAGTGAGGTGGGCGGCTGTGGAGGGACGAGCAGCAAGAAAGGAGCCCTTTCGTGCTGCTCGTCCCTCCGCCACTGCCCGCCTCTCACAAGGGCAGGCACAGGAGCCGCGGCTGGGAGAGGCGCTGTGCTGTGCCTCTCCCAACCGGGCTCCTATGCCTGCTCTTGCGAGCGGCAGAGGGATGAGCGGCTGCTCCTTCCTCCTCCTCCTCTGCCGCTGTCGGCGGTGGCAGAGGAGTGAGCAGCCCGAAAGCAGCCCTTTTGGGCTGCTTGTTCTTCCTCCTCTGCTGCCGCCACCACCAGGTTTGTGGTGTGGTGAACCGGCTTAAACTTGAGTCAATAAGTTTTCCTAGTTTTTTGTCCTAAAATTAGGTACCTTGGCTTATATTCGGGTCGGCTTATACTCGAGTATATACGGTATATTTGAAAACTGAGAAAAAGAAACCTGAGATTCCTATATTGCAGGTGATTGGACTAGATGACTCTTGGGGTCCCTTCCAATTCTAAAAAACAAAATAAAATGTTTGTATGAAATGAATAGATTCATCCAAATCTGTGGAATGTCCTTGCCTTTTGAAAATATGGGCATCCTTTGTGATGTAATATTCCAAGCCAGCTGGAATCTGCTTAGAATGAATAAGAGGCAGTGAGGTCGGAGAGAGAAGTGTAAAATTAGACTTTCCCATTGTTTATAGATTTTTATAAAAATGAGTCAAGGTTCATTAAGTATTTTAGACTCCATCAGTGCCCTCTTCTCTTCCCCCCATCCAGCTGATTGCGGGGCTTCCAAACTGCTGCTATTTTGAGGTGAGATTGAATCACATTTCAAGCAATTTCAGGTTACAACTGGGTAGGGATGGGGCATTTGGAAATTTGGTTCTCATTTAAAGAAGAAGAAGAAGAGTTTGGATTTGATTTCTCGCTTTATCACTACCCAAAGGACTCTCAAAGCGGCTAACATTCTTCTTTCCCTTCCTCCCCCACACCAAACTGTGAGGTGAATGAGGCTGAGAGACTTCAGAGAAGTATGACTAGCCCAAGGTCACCCAGCAACTGCATGTGGAGGAGCGGAGACGCGAACCCGGTTCACCAGATTACAAGTCTACCGCTCCTAACCACTACACCACACTGGCTCTCTTAAAGATGAGTCTTCTCCATTCACATTTTCTGCAACAACATGTGAAACAAAACACAGCCATTCACACACTTCCCTGAATTTTTATGTACAGCTCCAGTCAAGTACCATCTACAAAAATGCACGTAAGGAGGTAAATTGTGTATTGTAATGCATAGTTTAGTAAAAAAATAACATTTAAAAAACCCCTCATAAACGGATGTGGGATCATTAAGGTCTTAAGGTTGGGAAAGTGAGAAATGGAGGAGCAAATTTTGACAGATTTACCTGCCAGTTAAATCAAATAAATTAAAATAGTCCTCCTACCACTGGCATGATTTTTATCTAAGATCGCAAGCCTACGCACAGCTCCTTGAGCGTAAGCCCCACTGAATTCAGTGGGACTTACATCTGAGTAAACATGCCTGGGATTGGGCTGCAAGGATCGCTGATGAGACCTCCCCAAGCACAACCAGAAATCTTTCAGTGGCCTGTAGTCACAATTCCCCTTCTTGTCAAACCCTTCCCTCTTTCCCTCTGACAGATCTCCTTTGTAGCCAGAAGATGATGGAGGCAGAGAATAGCTGGCAGGTTGCCAATCCTTCCTCAAAGACAAAAGGTTTGGCGTCCTCTCTAGCAACAGTGGCAACCCTAATCCTTGCCTTACTTTGCAAAGGTAAGAGCCATGTGCAGAAATGAAGAGGAAGAAAATCACTAATTCCTTTGTCTTTTTATGATTTGTCCAAGTCCTTATGCCCCCCTCAGTCACCCATCATTATCTTATTTCCTGTCCGCTATTGTTGCCATTACCACCTCTCCCCTGTCCCTTCTGACATGAAATTGACAAGGTGAGGAAATGCTTTGATTTTTTTTTTAACCAATGTTCCTGTCCACTGGATCGCTGGTGTCCACTTAGACTGGTAAGGATGAAGACAAGAGAGTCAACA
The DNA here is from genome assembly GCA_034642415.1 of Podarcis siculus. Taxonomy (NCBI): domain Eukaryota; kingdom Metazoa; phylum Chordata; class Lepidosauria; order Squamata; family Lacertidae; genus Podarcis; species Podarcis siculus. The sequence goes on from JAXCMG010000016.1 coordinate 411,111, forward strand.
GCAAACACAGCCAGAGCCAATGACTGGCAGAGTCAATTGATTCTAGATTTGTCTCCATCCTTGCTGAAGCCTACAAGTGGCTCCACAGAGATGGAGGAGGAGGTTCTGGGGAAGAAGGTAGGCAAGTAGGGGCTCAATGAAGTCAGACTGAGGATGGTGGGGTTGTGCGGTGGTTTGGAGCAGATAGCTGGGGCAAGGGATTCAGAGGCAGGGAGTGTAAAGGTAAAGGTAAAGGGACCCCTGACCATTAGGTCCAGTCGTGACCAACTCTGGGGTTGCGGAGCTCATCTTGCTTTATTGGCCGAGGGAGCAGGCGTACAGCTTCCGGGTCATGTGGCCAGCATGACTAAGCTACTTCTGGCGAACCAGAGCAGCGCACGGAAACACCGTTTACCTTCCCACCGAAGCGGTACCTATTTATCTCCTTGCACTTTGACGTGCTTTTGAACTGCTAGGTTGGCAGGAGCAGGGACTGAGCAACAGCAGCTCACCCCATCTCGGGGATTCGAACCGCCGACTTTCTGATCCTCTTAAAGCCTCTTAAATGGCAAGAAGCAGAAATCAAGCGTGCTAAGAGAAGTCGTTCAGCATCCTGGACAGTTCCAAGGACAGTGATTAATAATCAGGGATAGCCAGTATAGTACTCTGAGGATTATTTTTGCAGATTTTATTCAAGTTTTATGCAAGTGTCTTTCTTTGCCCTTTCTCAGGGGCAGGCAAAACATTGGCTCTTTTGGGGAGGCAATGCTCAGGTGGCTACCCTAGAGGAGGAGAACACTGAGCTTGTTTTAACTGAACATTTCTAGATAACACTTAAATCTTTTTTATTCCCTCTCTGGCAGGTGCGCTGGCCCAGCACTTGGACTTTTCCATCAGAGTGGCCCAAACTATCACTGTACAGAAAGGTTTCTGTGCCTATGTTGCCTGCAGGTTTACTACACCTAGATGGTTCATGGAAAAGTCTGGGCCATTATATGCCTTTTGGCTTAAGGATGCAGATAAATCCCACAGCTGGATCTGGCCCGGATATTGGATCCCCGGTAAAATTGTCTGCACCAATAACGAAAATCAAAATCTTACCACGACCCATTTCAAGCTAACAGGAGATCCTAAGACTGGTGCCTATCCTTCAGCATCAAGAATATGGGGCCAGAAGATGTGGGCTGGTACTACTTGCGAATTGAGAAAGGAGAAGGATTCAGCTTCCTTTCTTTCCGTAAACGAATTCACGCTCAACCTCAGATTTTCTTGACAGGTAGGTGGCTCTCCTAGGAGCATTAAACATAGGATTTAGAAGCAAGAGACTCTGAAGCACTTCAGGGTGATTTGAATGTTTCAAAATTGTGCCGACACTGCATTAGGACCTGTGGACTGTTAGTTTCCAGGATATCATGCAGTTCTTAACTCTGTGTGTGTGTGTGTGTGTGTGTGTAGGGGAAGAGGCCCATGAGAACGAAAGGATGACAACCTTGGTGGGAGTTAAGAGTGGCAAAATGTCTGTGACTGAGAAATCCCACCCTTAATCCAGGGCTCATGCATCCTACTCAATGCCCTGTGAATTTTCTTCTCTCTCCTTCCCGGTGAATCTCACTTCTGACGAAGCCAAATATTGCGAAGCCACCAGAGGCAGTCTGGCGTAAACCAGCCACTTTCAGATGTTTCGTGCCAGGAGTGTGCCCAGAGAGTATACCCCAAATCAACTAGAATGCTGATTTAAAGAAGCACGTCAAACATTTCTGGCACGCGACAGAGAGTGACTGGAGTAAGACATACAGAGCTGACATCACCTTTACGCCCTCCTTAGATGATGAGGGCAAAGTCCTCACCTGCAGCGTCAGATACAATAACTTGAAGAAAACAGTCCATCAATCCACCCGCGTTGCCTTTGGCTGTGAGTAGCTCTCTCTTTTCTTTCCACTGCATTCAAATCCACAAACCCTCAGCATCTCCCCGAAGATCAGATCCCCACAACCTGTTTTGCCCTTGGGTTCCCCAGTTCCCTTTTTGGTGCCCTCAGTGCCCCCACTTTCTGACAAGCGGGGTCTGTGTCACAATGTTGCCGTGCACCTCATCCCCTAAGAGCACAAGTTTACCTTCCCTCAATCTGGTGCCCTACAGAGGTTGTTGGACTCCAACTCCCAACAGCCCCCAAAGCTCAATAACCCTGGGTCACCCGCCCCCAAGAAAGCTCAACAACTCAGGGCAATTCCCCCCCATTTTCTCAATTTTGCATCCTCCAAAATCTTATACACAGGGACGTGTTATACATGAAAAAACAACAACGGTATTATGTTTTGAAGACTTACTGGCCTGTACATGGCAGGATCATTTCTACCTTCCATTTATCTATCTATCTATCTATCTATCTATCTATCTATTTAATGAAAAAAATAATAATAGCAAAATTCTTTGTATAGTCATTTCTCTGAATCTTGTGGCTCCCCCTTCCCCAACCCTTTCATGGGTCCTAATAACAGTTTTTTTAAAAAACAACAACAACCATCTACATATCATTCTATTCTCCATGATTTTCATTTCTCTAAATTATACATAAACCTCATTGCTTTACAAGTGATTCTTGAAGTCCAGCTAATGTCTGGATTTGCTTACAATGGTCTCTTAGGTAAATTATAAAATTTCCCTACTCTTTTTTAAAGTCCTCATCTTCTTGATTCCTCAGTCTCCCAGTCAGTTTTGTCATTTCGGCAAAGTCCAGCAGTTTGGCTTGCCATTCTTCCTTAGTCGAGATTGTTGCTTCTTTCCATCTTTGAGTTAATAACATTCGTGCAGCTGTTGTCGTGTACATAAAAAGTCTTTTCTGATCTTTTGGAATCTCAGTACCTATAATTCCTGAAAACAAAGGCTACAGGTTTTTTTGTTTTGACAAAAGTTATTTTAAACATTTTTTTCAGTTCATTATATATCATTTCCCAAAATGATTTTGTTATCTTACATAACCACTGCATATGATAAAAGGTACCCTCTACTTTCCTTTCATATGCTGGCACCACACTTGCCCTCCACCACCCAACTGGCCTTTGTTCTGGCTCTACATATGTGAGCAGAGCTGTCTGAACTAGAAGCCCCATCAATCTTTACTCCAAGCCAGTGGCAAGAGCCTACACCCCATGCCTGAAGATATGGACTACAGCTCCCATTTCTCCTAATGCTTGGCCAGGTCATTTTGGGATGCAGCTACCCCATTCCAGGTGTGACCTCTGCATACAACAGAGTTTACTGCTGTGGCTCACCTTCTGCACCCCAGAAGCCTCTCATGCTCTGTCGTAGCTATGCCAGGTAAGTTAATAGCCCAGGACTGGATTCATTCACCCTGGCTTTCCAAAATCTTTTCCCAGATCCCCCTGAGGCCACCACCACCATGGGGAGCACTACGTGCCAGTACGAGAAGAAAGGACACTTATGCTTCTGTTCTATCCACTCCTGGCCTCCATCCAAGATTCAATGGCATGTGGATGGGAAGCTTGTAAATGAGACTGTGAGATCAGAGGCCATGAAACTCTTCTCCTGGGTTGAGGGCAATACGGTTACCAGCACCCTGAGCTGGCCAGGAGACTTAGATGGCCAGAAAAAGTCTTTAATCACCTGCTCCGGAGCAAATAAATATGGGGCGGTCACAATCAACGTCTCCTCTGAGCTCAACGTGACAAGTACCGGTAAGCATACCTTCCCACTTCATCTTTAAGTCTCATGCATGGTCTGCTAACATTTACACATCTCCAGGAGAAAGCCCAAGGATTGCATATCATTTTTAATTGTGTTTATCTGAATGCAAATTTTTATATGCCAGCTTTCAGGAAACAAATGCTTCCAAAGTTACCAACCCCACCCACAAAAGGAAACAATATCAATATATTTTAAAAGTTTTTGAGATCTCTGAGGCAGGGCAGTTGATGGCACAAACGTTGTGTGTGAAGAGGGGATGGTTCTGCTGGAGCAAGCTCTGAGATGGTCTCTGCCTATGTCCCATTGTGGCGATCAAACAGGGTCCCTGGACGTTTCACCTTTTATTGATCCCTGTGCCACCACTTTATTTCTCGCTGCCTCCACCCAGGCCCTACCTGGTACTTTTGTTTATTTATTGCATGTGGTTTCATAAACAGTATCGGTCAATTACATTCATGGGGTGCCTATCCAGACCTATAACTTCCGCTACCTGCTCTCACTCACTAAACCACCTCTCAGATATTTACTTGTCTTCCTAGCCCCTAACTATTCCTGACTCAGCCTATTTCGCTACACTAAATCAACCTACCCACAACTCTATCCCAATTCACTCCCACTCCAAACAACCACCCAACTCCCAACGTACTCCTCCCTTTGCCCCTCCAAGAGCTGGTTTTATAGTCCCTCTAACTCCACCCCCTGGGTCCTGATTGGGTAACCTGTTTAACTATTTCACCTCCCACACTATCATATGTTAACGTCATACCCACCCTCTCCTGGGATTCTTCTGACAGGATCCTGTGGAGGGGAAGGGAAAGAGCAGCTGGAGCAGGACCCACATTTATTCCATAGAGTTGGAAGGGACCCTGAGGATTATCTAGTCCAACTCCCCGCAATGCAGGAATATGCAGTTGTCTCTTATGGGGATCGAACCTGCAACCTTGGTGTGGTCAGCACCATGCTCTAACCTGAGCTATCTTCACCTTTCTCCTGGGATCCTTCCCACAGGGCAGTTGATGGTGGATGGCTCTGTTTGGGAGGAAGTGTCCAGCAGCAGCAGGTATTGAGATGGTCTCTTGCCTGCCCCTTTCTCCTGGGAACCTTTCCAGAAGACCGTTGGTCATGGGCAAGGAAAATCTATGGAGCTGGCTCTGAGGGAGTCTAAATCTGCCCTTCTCTCCCCCAGGCATGCATCTAGACTATTCAGCCCATGCAAGAGGCACTTTATACAAAAAATAAATAAATCACTCTTAAAGGATGCCACCCTCTTCACAATCCTGATATCGCCTTATAGCAGACCTTCTGAAGGCACTTGCTAAAAGTGGGGAAAGCAAAAAAGGGAAACTGGGTGGTGGGGCCAAAGAAAACAAGGATTTGGGGCTACAATTTCCCTTTTGCTTCCTTTTGCTTCCAGTGATCACCTTGACATAATGATGCCTTCAGTTAATCAATCATGCAATCGTTGTGGACTGACACACTCCCTCTGGCACTCTTTACGTGAGTGAAGTTGCTTGCTGAGATGTGCCGATTCCCTTAAGTGTTGCCTTTCAAGAGCAACAGAAGCGCTGGATGAGACAGGCAGTGCTGAAGCTGGTTGCAAAGTTTCAGGTTGACACAGGAAGAGATGAAGGGAGATCACATTGGGTGCTTCAGATTCTGCACTGAGATCCCTATGCCAATGATGCGTATAGTCACAGGCAAAAGTGGCTGAGGCAACCACTGCAATTTTCTTTGCGCGCGCACACACACTCTAGCAAACACATCTCTCCAGGGCCATATTTTGACAGTTCAGCCAGGTAAAAGCAGAGCAGGCCTGGTGAGAGTTGTGATCTGGTGAGCATCCAAAAGGCTCAGAAATCTTTTATTTCGGAGGGATTTTATTCTGGTTTTTGTGTGGGTGGTATTTTGCAATTCCTTGTTTACGCAACTGCCCAGAAAACTCGGCCAGGTGTCTGATATAGAAATGTAATAAAATGTCGCCATCATTATCCAAGGTGCAGTGACCAAATCACCACAGGATGACAAGACGGAGCAGAGCAGTGGGATGATTTCTGGGATCGTTTTCGGGGTCATTGCTGCACTTGCCATTTCAGGGGGCATCCTATACTCCTTCTTAGGTGAGTAATATATTCTGGAACCAGAGATTCTGGGGTTGTGTTCTTTCCCCAGAGATCAGATAGAGGTGGTTTTTAACCATTACTATATCATCATCATCATCACTGATAACATTTGATAGTCTATACTCAAAAGTGATCAAGATGAAATGTAAACAGCAAAAACGACAATTACAAACCAGAAAACTGAAAACAGTGTGCCATAGAAAATACCTAAAATGCTTCTCCAGTAATGTAATAAGATGCACAAGTTCTACCTACCCCACTGAAAGATTAGCTCCACCACATGACTCACTCTAGCTGGGATTGCTTTTGTTTCTAACATTGTTGTGGCCCACCGTGGGAGCAGCGGCGGAGCAAGCTGATAGAGCACCTGGGGCGGCACGCCCTGCCCCGAGTTGAGGCAGGATGCTCCGTCGGGCCTCCAAGGAGTCTGCCTGCCTCCTCCCACTCAGCCGCCCTACAGCTGGGATGGGGGAGGCAGCGGGCGGACCATTTGGGGCAGTATGGAGCCTGCGGCACCCAAGCCACCGCGTCACTCCCAAGAGAGACGCATGGCTCAGGCATGCTGCAGGCCTGTGGGGAGTGCCGCCTGCCATTTTGTCACCCCCCAGTGGTGACACATGGGGAGGACCACCCCCACTGCACCCCCTTCCTCCGCCCCTGCCTGGGAGCTTATGGTGAAGGGTGCATGTAGTTGGTGAAGGGTGCATGTAGGCTCTGTCCCAGCCCTGCCTACCTAGCAGTTCGAAAGCACGCCAGTGCAAGTAGACAAATAGGTACTGCTGTGAGGGTAAGGTAAATGGCGTTTCCGTGCACTCTGGTTTCCATCACAGTGTCCCGTGGTACCAGAAGTGGTTTAGTCATGCTAGCCACATGACCCAGAAAGCTGTCTGTGGACAAACATCGGCTCTCTTGGCCTGAAAAGCGAGATGAGCGCAGCAACCCCATAGTCGCCTTTGACTGGACTTAACCGTCCAGGGGTCCTTTACCTTTTACACACACACACTTTTTTTCCTGGGGGGATGCAGGGGTACGCATGCCCCTAAACATTTTGTGAATCTAAGTTTGGCTTCATTAGGGGCAGTATTTCAATATAAGTAGGAAAATGAGAGAACCCTCTAAATATTTTTTTAAAAGAATAAAGCAGTGTGTGTGTGTTGAAATTCAGCCAGCGACTCTTTCCTCATCACTGCCTTTTCATCTCCACCATAAAAAGCTGTGATTGATTGATTTATTTCTGTCTGTGGTTTTCTGCCTGCTTCTTTATAGGCTCAGTAATGCATTAAAGCAGAAAATATTGCATGTATAGCGTCATCAAATCATCAGAGCATATGAAGAGAGCTGCTGGATCAGGCCAATGGCCCATCTAGTCCAGCACTCCCTTCTTACAGTGGCCAACCAGGACCCGACTGCAACAGCATATCCCCCACTTGTGACTCCCAGATATTCAGAGGCCGAAAACGGATGTAGAATGTAGTCAACATGAGGTGTAGCTATCAATTGCTTTCTCTAATACTACATACTTGAGACATACTGGATGTCTAAAGACATCCAACTTGTTGGTCAACACTGCTTGTTGTCTTTTGAAGATGCGTCAGGATTTACCACAGAAAAACTTCTCATCCTGTCCATGAGTCTGCAATGATGTGTTTCAACAAATGAATTAACACTGCTGATTCCTGCTAAATCCTGGCCAAATCCCAGATGCCTCCTTGTTTATACTGCAGGCCTATGTTAGGATCAAATGCTGTGCAACCAATCTGGTTGAATCCCCAAATTCTGAACCTTACTGGATTCAATTTGGAGGGTTCCCGTCCAATCCTGAGCTCGAAACACTCTCTAAGAAAGCCAGGTAGCCGGCAAAGGTTTGCTGATTTGCAAAACACCACCATAAAAGGAGAGAGACCAGGTGGGAAATGGGAGAAGGAGAGCTGGACTTATAGCTCTCTCAATATTAGAAAGAGTTTGGTTGCATTTGCTTAGTTTTCGTTTGTTTATCCTTTACAGCAGTACGCACATGATAGCTTCTCAATCATTTCCCAATCAGTCTAGTTAGCAACGTTATTTCCCTGATCTCTCCCTGCCCCCTGCTAGCTGCATTTTGGCCTTTAATAATAATAATAATAATAATAATAATAATAATAATAATAATAATTTAGTTTTGCATTTTATTTACAATTCTATTCTGACTTACGTGTCTTGCCTTTGTTAGTGCTTTGTCATGTGTGTGTAAATGCATCCGGAAGTCTTGCACAAACAAACACAGCCCATTAGATTATGCACAGGAACAGCCAGCGAACAATCACCATACAAACAATGTGCACCTAAACCATAAAGCTTGGATTTGTTTTTTAAAATCTTCATGGAACAGACCAGACAGGTGCGCAAGAACTGGCAGGATTTAGCACTCAAGCAACTGCACAGTCTCTTTGTCCCTCTCTCTTACATTTTGAAAAAAAGCAATCTTTAAAGTTGTCTAGCACAAAAACCTCTGGACTGATCTGACATTTGGCAGCCTTAAACCCTTCTTGAGGGCTACCATATATCCAAATTTTATCCAGGTAAGAAAAGAAAAAGGCAAATGCATCTGGCAGTGCAAATGAATGGAACTACAGAAGATGTGGGTTTCTGGATTTCAGTTTGGATTCTGTGTCCAAATCAGGTTGGATCAGATACGAATCAATCTAAACAGGTAGGTCCAGGGAGCTTTCTGTCCTCAGATGTTTCGGGACTCTGACTCCCATCATCTTCCCAACCAGTGGCTGGGGATTATGGGAAATGGAGTCCTACAACTTCTGGGGACCTAATGTTGAAGAACTTTGCTCTAGCCCATACAGTGGAACCTCGTGTTACGGACGGGATCCGTTCTGGAGGCCCATCCGTAACACGAAACTGACACAAGCTGAAGTGCGGTGCGATTTAGCGCTTCTGCGCATGTGCAAGCAGAGAAATCCGGAAGTAACCCATTCCAGTACTTCTGGGTTGCTGTGGGACACAACACAAAAACATATAACCTGAAGCGGACGCAACATGAGGTATGACTATAATAGACAAGAGTTTTGCCCCATTACTATTGTTACATGCCATTCCAATCTCCAAGCAGTGAGAGATTCTTGGGGTTCTAAGTGGTTCTCCAGGGTATGGTTTCCTTGGAATGAGGGTCAGCAGAGATTGTGGTGCCATTAAGACAGGCATAGGCAAACTCGGCCCTCCAAATGTTTTGGGACTACAACTCCCATCATCCCTGACCACTGGTCCTGTTAGCTAGGGATGATGGGAGTTGTAGTCCCAAAACATCTGGAGGGCCGAGTTTGCCTATGCCTGCTTTAGGATATACAGTTTCTATATTCACATATATACAACCTGAGCATAGGATTTCTGGGAAACTCAAAAGGCAGAGAAGGACATTGGATCATTTGTATTTCCTCCGGTGGATCTCCATGAGCTTTCTTTCTACTTTGGTTCCTGTTGGCTTTTCCACTTCCCTTCTTCATCATAATGGGCTTCTATTTCTGGATGGGTTGAGACATGAAAAAGAAAAAGTTAGTGAGGAATGGAAAACCTTACAGAGTCCTGGTAGTTGCTGTGGTGTCATTCTTCATCTGTTATCTCCCTTGCCATCGCTATGAAGTTTCCAAGTTGCTCAAGGGGATGCCTGAAGTTGTGAAAGTGTTTTTTTTTTACTAATTACTGCCCTTGGAGTTTGTTGCAACATCCGTTTTGCCCCCATTCTCTATCTCTTTGCTGGGGAGAATATTCCAGTGGGTCTTCATCTCATCTATTATTGATCTGCTGAGGGAAGATTTTGTGGAAGATCCCAAGATATATGGAGATAACAACAGCACTGGTGAGAAGAGCAACAGCAAGAGACCAACAGCAAGAGCAGATTCATTTGAAGGTGATCTGCTATCTCCCTGTAGAACAGCAAAGGGGGAATCTGTGGCCTTCCAAGTGTTGTTTGATTCCAACTCCCATTAGCTCCAGCCATCATGGCCAGTTGTCATGGATTATGGGGGTTGTAATCCAACAACATCTAGAGTTCCACAGGTTTTCCATCTTGGATGTAGAATCTATCCTGGGCTGTATATATACAGCAATATGTAAAAGGACCAGAAGAATCAGAAATCAGGAAGACCAAAATTTTAACGAGGAATGGGGGAAAATTATAATTTATCTTAAAAACCATTGTAAACAGCTAAAATCATTAGTAAAACTGGAATAACACGTGTTTCTTAATGGTGAATTTTGGACACAATGGAGATGTAAAAGATTTGGATTATCATCAAAGATGCAGGAGGAAACGATTAACAATAGGACCCACAAAGGGGAGGAGGGAAGTCCAGGAGATTCTTTGGAATCTTGTTTTTATGTTGTATGTTGGATATGTGATTGTAAAAATTTAATCTGAAAAACCAAATAAATAACACACACAGAGAGAGAGAGAGAGAGAGAGAGAGCGTGCGCAATATGTTTCCTACAGTTTATGCAAACTTTTTTCCTTATGATCTCCTACTGGGCCATATCGCTGGATGACTATTTATTTATTGAGCAAAAATTGTATAGTGTTTAAATCAAAAAGCAGTTTCCATATAACATTAATAAGAAAATACCACAGGGAGGGGCAATCAGAGCTAAAAACAAGCAGGCACAATAAAAAATTATCACAATATAGAAGTTCAGTTTCCAGCAATTAAGTATACTTGTTATGATCAGCATTTCACTGTATGCTGTGCCCATATTAAGGTATTTTTATTCAATCTAGGTTTATATTAGAAGAAAACCATTATTAGCGCTGTGTGTAGTTGTTGTTTATATATCTTTTTAGATGGACATTGATTCTTCACTATCAGTACTTACTTCTCCCACCCTTCCTCCCCTGTTTGCTAATCTCCATCAACAAACCACTTGCCTTTGGGCGGTGGCCATCCTGCATGTTTACAGCCCCTAGGTATTTCCCAATCTTAATCCACAGAACTTGTGCAGAGGCCACTATGTTAGCCTGTGGCAGGCTTGCAGCAAAAACTGCAAAGAGCTTTGTAAAGCCCGTTGGTGGTTCTTGACTCGTTCAGTCCCAGTTTCCAGCTGTCACATACTTCCGGGGCCCACCAGAGAGTCCCAAGAACATTAGATGGGCCTGCTGGATCAGGCTGATGGCCCATCTAGTCCCGCATCCTGTTCTCACAGTGGGCAAATGGATGCCTGTGGGAAATCTGCAGGTAGGATTTGAGCACAAGAACATCCAATCCTGCTGTGGTTCCCAGCTACTGTGATTCAGATGCATTATTGCCTCCAACTGTGGAGGCAGAGGATAGCCATCATGGCTAGTAGCCCTCTCCTCTATGGATTTGTCTAATTTGGTTTTAGAGTCATCTAAAGTATGACGGCCACTACTGCCTTCTATGGGGGTGAGTGTTAGTTTCTGTTTTGCCACTGAGCAGCTGCTTGGAGTCACAGGACTCTGTTTACATTCCAGAGACAGTCCAGGCTATTGGAAGTCTCACGGGAGACTAGAGACGGATGTGACGTTACTGGTTTCCTGTTTCCTTTGTTCCTTTGTTTCGGTTGCTCTCTGCTTTCATAGAGAGAGGATGTGTTTTTTGTCTGCGTAGTTAGGATAATAAAACTCTTTGCAATGTAGCCCAATGTAGCTCATATCTTTCCTGTGCTGGAAACTCTGCTGAATGGAACGTGCCTTGGAGCCTCATCAAAGGCTCAGGTCGTTAAACACGTCGGGAGGCGATTCCAAAGGATTCGGGGGAAGAAAATGAGCTTTATCAGCTTGGCCGAGCGAAGATCCCGACAGTGAGTTCCATAACCAAACTATTCACTGAGTCCTCACACTTCTCCTTTAATGTGGCATTCAGATAGTCACAGTGAAAGCCATAACCCAGTGAAAGAGCACAGGCTCTGAGTGTAGAATGCACCAAGTTCAATTTCCACCATCTCCAAGTAGAGCTGGGAGGGACCCCTCTCTGAACGCCTGGAACGCCAGTGTAGGCAGAGCTAGATCATTTACTTATTTATAATTTACTTATTTATAATTTACTTATGAAGTGCAAATGCCTAGAAAGGGTGGGGGGAATGGGGACATGTCTGATGATGTTCATTGTTGTGTCATTCTACAGCCCCCGTTATGAATGAAATTAAGCATAATGTAGTTGAATATCAAGTTGAAAAGTGTGGCGGGTTCTTATCCAAGAGATGTTTGCAGATGATGCAGACTTGACAGCGCACTCCGAGGAAGCCCTACTCATCAACCATTTTGCCCAAGCCTGCGGGGAGTTTTCATATAATTTAACAGAAAAACACACCAGATGGAGAGGAATTGCATTCCTCACGATTTACAGGCTTGTCCATTCACAGTGCTCCTCTTATCCAGTGCTCCTCTTATCCAGCCTTCCATATTTCAGTGGTGGGCAGGATTGTGTCTCAATCATAATGTTTCCTCCACTAACTAGAATTGCCCCATATTGCAATCCATGCAGAATCACATTATGTTCCCTCTTTGCAGTTCACCTCCCAGTGGTTGGTGGGTTTCCCCCCACAATCCAAATGGGCTGACAGTGTCTCTGTTTTCAAAGAATATTATCAGAAGAAAGTACATGGCTGTTCCTTGAAGTCAGAGGAGTGAAGGAGTTCATTCAGGAAACTAAGCATGACGCAATCCTAGTAGTTACAGAGAATTCATTTTTAAGATAAATTGGCGCTTCGTATTTCACAACTTAAAGACATTGCACCCTACAATGCCTTTATCAGTTCATCTTTGAAAGCAGAACAGGACAGCAGAAAGCTTTGAGGACCAGCCTTTCTAGAACAGCGGATTGATGCTGTCAGGTGAGTGAGGCATACTCAGCAGATAGGACAGTTTGTGGAGTGTTTGGAGGTCAACTCTCCTAGACTCTGTTCCCAACTTGAGATGCAGAAAAGTGGAAGAGAGGACATCAGTGTTGCAGGTAATATGAGGGTCTGTTGGCTAGAGATCTGAATTGCAGGTGATTCAGCATTCTAGGATTTCATCCCTCGGGGGGGGGGGAGAAACTTTGCTACAGGGATGGGAAACCCATGGCCCTCCAGATGTTGTGGGATGTTGTGAGATCCCAGCTCCCCCCATCAGGCCCAACCAGCATGACCAGTGCAATATCATACTGCTTTAAATAGCCATGGCTCCCCTCAAAGCATCCTGAGAAATGTTTGCTTAAGGGTGCTGAGAGTTGTTAGGAAAGCTCCCCTATATATGTAGGAGCAGGGCTCTTCAGGCCCCTTGTGGACCTCCAGGCATCTCTATCAGGCCCTTGGAACTCTCCCCAGGCCACCCCTCACTGGTCCTACTTCACACCTCAGGTATTTTTGCCTGGCTGGAATGTGTCCTTGAACTTTGCCACCCTTTGGTCTTCTTTGGATGGAAGGGCAGGATATAAGACCTCTTGCCTGCCTGTAAGGAGCATAGTGAAAGGTGTGTGAGTGTGTGTGCTTACTGCACAAAAGCATAATTAGCACCTGTCTTTCCATGCACTTGTGCCTTTGGCCCTGGCCACCACTCACATGGGTCTTGGAAAGTTGCCCAGAAGGGAATGCAGTCCTGAGGCTGAAAAGATTCACACACCTCTGGTTTAAGGTGTCTTGAGACTATTGGTTGGTTCTAAAGAGCATCAAAATTACTATCTTATTTTGAGCTTAGAACGTGAAGTCCATTAGCTTAGAAGTGCAGTGGAACCAATTGTTTCTCCAGATATCTCCATGTTATGGCTTGGTCTCTCCCACAAATGTGAGACAACTCTGGCTGTTAATTATTTCAGATTTATTGCTAAAACAACAAACTAGGACAGAGCCCAGACTGAGCTCCTCCCCCTTCCTCAGCATGGAAGCCCCCACTTTTTCTTATGGTATCTTTCACACGTCTCAGCCACTTTTGAGATCCTATGAGATTTGGGAGAGAATGTTTTCTGCATTCCAACGTCTGGCTCACTATCACTGCTCTCCCCCTCCTCTCTGCTTTCTGCTGCTAACTGTTCTCTCCCTGTCAGCATCTGAGCTTCTCTGACATCCCAGAAGTTCTCAGCCTCTTTGCATCTTATATTCTTTTCTTTCTTGCATTTCTTCTTCCCTTCATCTGCCTCTCTTCCCCATCTTCTTCCAGGATCTCATGGGAAAAGGCAACATGGCCAGACCAACAGAAATGAACCTCAGCCAAGCTGACCCAACAGATGAACCTCCCCTGAGTTGGGGCCTTGCTAGCATCATCTTGGTATCCTTCCTGGTGGGCGCAGCCATGAATGGGCACATCTTCTGGTTACTTTGTGTGAAGATGAAGAGGACAGTGAATACCATCTGGTTCCTCCACCTCACTCTGTCCTACTTGGTTTCTTGTTCCTGTCTGCCTTTTTTTGTTGTCCAGAATGTCCTCAATTTCCGCTGGGTCTTTGGCCCATTCTTGTGCAAGGCGGTCAACTTCTGCATCGCTGTAGGTATGCTCACCCCAGTCTTTTTGCTCACCATCATGAGCCTGGACCGCTACTTGATAACCTGCCATCCGGTTTGGTCCCGACGGAACCGCACAAAACCCCAAGCAAGGAGAGTGCTTGCAGGAGTATGGACCCTTTCCGTGGTCATGTCCATTCCCTATCTGGTTTCCTATGTGATTCAAGGTGACAAAAAAGAGGTTTGTGAGAAAAATTTTGCTTTCTTTATCACCGAGGATAAGGACAAAGCAGAGGCTCTGCACTACAAAATTGATTTGGCAGTCTTTGTGGTGCGGCTTCTGCTCACCTTCTTGTTCCCCTTCTTCATCATTGTGGGCTGCTATCATTGGATGTGTCAGGAAATAAAGAAGAAAAAACTGGTGAGGAGAGCTGGGAAGCCTTTTCAAGTCCTTGTGGTTTCTGTGGCATGCTTCTTCATCTTCAGGCTTCCGTTCTACCTCTATTATGCTCTCTTGCTGTTTCATAAAGACCAGAGAACAGTAGAAGTCCTGCGGATCATTTTCAGCATTAGCCTCTGTTTGAATATCTGCCTCACCCCAATTCTCTATCTCTTCGTTGGGGAGAAATTCAAGCAAGTTTTCAGGACATCCACTGTTGTTTTGCTAAAGAAAGGTTTCATCATGCCGATAGAGGATACAAATGCTGGCAAAGAGTCCGGCCACATGAATGATGGCAGCAGCATGCAGATGATGCCAGTTCAATGGAATAATCTAGCATCTCCTTGAAGAAGCTGCCATAGAGAGAAACGCAGCCGTTTTGAAGGGGGAAGGAATGGGTTTTCTGTGCAGTCAGTCTGAAACGGGACCCAAAATCCTCATTTTTCCTCCTCCAAGGGAGCATTTCTAAAATGCATTAGCTTGAGCTCTTGAGTCAATGTATAAACAGAAAGCCAGCTGTATAAACAAGTGCTCAAAGCCCTCTCCTTTATCAGTCCGTGACGGCAATGGATGACCTTGCCAGTTCCAGTGGAGCAGGGATGGCACGTCTGGGTCTTATCTAACATCCTGACCACAAAGACGCACAGACCTTGTCAGGTCTGACAAGAGACCCAGGAACGGTGCCAGGAGCGCTCTTAAAGTTGGTGACCTCCTGCCCCAAGATAAGAGTATAGGAACAGGAACAACCTTTTATGGTCAAGAGTACCGGAACAGGAATATCTGTTTATGGGCATGGATGTCAACTTACGTGTATAAGCTGATGTGGTTGGATTCCTGGGGAAGGGGGGAGAGGGTGCCTGGAGGATATATATACTGCATGAAATTTCTCATTTCTTTGGACTTGCTGTGGACTGACCACACAAGTGCCTTCTGCTATCCGGAGAGCAGAATAAACTCTTTCTCTGAATCAACCTCAGTGTCATTTGACTTCCTTTCTCCCTCCCGGGAGCAATGCAGACCTCACCAGTCGGTAGAGTCTAATAAGGCTACAGTTTCTATGAACAGTTATACCCCTGCCTCAATAATTACAATAGATTAGGAGTACCAGTGAGGTGCCCTCCCTCTAGATATTGTTGGGCTGAAGGACTGAAAGGAGCTGGAAGTCAGCAACAACAACTTGGATGCACCATGTTGGCTGCCGATAAAAGATGTGGTTGTCAATACACACTATTGCCCATACAGGCTAAGGCTGAAGGGCACTGCAGAGCAGCGACATCTTGAGGTTACAGACGTTGACTGTAGATTAAAGATGTGGGTGTCAACTCAGAAAACACCTGTGCTTCGCTTTCCCATTTATTCAACAAAAGTAAACAAGCTCTAGTTGTTACTCTGATTTATTCCTGCTTTATACATATGTAAATTTTGTTGGCAGAGTAGCTAATTTGCAGCTAGGAAGCCCAATCCTGTGCAAGACTGACTCTTTTCTTGAAATTAAAGCAATGTCCAAACCCTCGTCAATATATTCAAAAGCTTTTACTTGGAGAACATATAGCTAAATAAGAATATCTGCAAAGTATTTACATTTACCGTATTGGCCCGAATATAAGCCACACTCCCCCCCCCCTTCTGACTGTGAAAAGTTAAAGTGTGACTTATATTTGGAGCAGAGTGCCGGCACAGACTTGGGGAGCAGGGCGCTGAGTGCCCCCCGCCCCCCTTCCAGTACAGTGGTACCTCGGGTTACAGGCGCTTCACGTTACAGGCGCTTCAGGTTACAGACTCCGCTAACCCAGAAATAGTACCTCGGGTTAAGAACTTTGCTTCAGGATGAGAACAGAAATTGTGTGGCAGCAGTGGGAGGCCCCATTAGCTAAAGTGGTGCTTCAGGTTAAGAACGGACCTCCAGAACGAATTAAGTTCTTAACCAAAGGTACCATTGTACTTGCACTCAGTCTTCTGGATATGTTACCCATCTCGGCCATGTAACAATAACAATAACAATAACAATAACAATAACAATAACAATAACAATAATTTATTATTTGTACCCCGTCCATCTGACTGGGTTTCTCCAGCCACTCTGGGTGGCTTCCAACAAAGATTAAAGATACATTAAAATGCCACACATTAAAAACTTCCCAGAACAGGGCTGCCTTCAGATGTCTTCTAAATGTCAGGTAGTTGTTTATCTCTTTGACATCTGATGGGAGGGTGTTCCACAGGGGGGCACCACTACTGAGAAGGCCCTCTGCCTGGTTCCCTGTAGCTTTGCTTCTCGCAGTGAGGGAACTGCCAGAAGGCCCTCGGTGCTGGGCATCAGTTGTCCGGACAAAACAATGGGGGTGGAGACGCTTCTTCAGGTATACTGGGCCAAGGCCATTTAGGGCTTTAAAGGTCAACACCAACACTTTGAATTGTGCTCGGAAACGTGCTGGGAGCCAATGTAGGTCTTTCAAGACTGGTGTTATGTGGTCTCGGGGGGCGCCCCCAGTCACCAGTCTAGCTGCTGCATTCTGGATTAGTTGTAGTTTCCGGGTCACCTTCAAAGGTAGCCCCACGTAGAGCGCATTGCAGTAGTCCAAGCGGGAGAGCATGCACCACTCTGGCGAGACAGACTTTGTAAGGGAGCAGGCCCTGCAGTCCTCACCACAGCCGATGGTCCTCACCACAGCCGATGTAGTTTCTTATGAGAGGTTTCCGCTTTTTCCTCCCAGCAGACTTCTCCTGACTGGACTTCTGGACTTCACAGAGGAAATAGCACTTGGCTCTATTGCGTTTAGAAAGAGACTTATCTAACACTGTCTCTTCTTTGGTGTTCCTGGAGATGCAACCATTACAAGTCACTTACACACAAAACAAAAGGGAGAATGTAATAAGGTACCTCCCATGTGACTAAAGTTAACCAAACACACAAGAGTTATGGTACTTGGGAACATTTCAGAATTAAATGCACAGTAATGCATTTAAGCAATCCCAGTTTCAGTAAATCAAATCTCTATACTTAAGAGTTTTGCATTCCTCTGCACATTCATTCATTGTTAAACTTTGTAGCACCTGCATTCATTATTGCTAAGAACAAGAGTTTATAAAGCAGGTATAGTTTTTCAGTGCTATACAATTATTATTTTTTAAGGCGGTCCTAATCAACAGGCTTAACAATCACAACACAAGAGGGGATAGGGAGGAAATTCTATTTCCACTCTACGGTAGGGATGAGTTAGCCATATCCGAAATCCCCCCAAAAGATGACTCAAGTGGTTTGTCCTGGGGAGGAGCTAGGAGTGGCATGGGTAAAGCCTTGACCAATTGTCAATGGGGATGGCTTGGTTTATAAGCCTGCTCCTCCCCAACCTTTCCCCCCTTTTTCCTTTGGTGCCCTCCCTCCATCCTTCAACAGTATGGGCTCTATTAGGACGCAGTGGCGCTGTGGTGTAAACCACTGAGCCTTGGGCTTGCTGATCGGAAGGTTGGCGGTTTGAATCCTCGTGACGGGGTGAGCTCCCATTGCTCGGTCCCTGCTCCTGCCCACCTAGCAGTTCGAAAGCACATCAAAGTGCAAGTAGATAAATAGGTACCACTCTGGCGGGAAGGTAAATGGTGTTTCCGTGCACTGCTCTGGTTCACCAGAAGCGGCTTAGTCATGCTGGCCACATGACCCAGAAGCTGTCTGCGGACAAACGCTGGCTCCCTCAGCCTATAGAGCGAGATGAGCGCCACAACCCCAGAGTCGTTTGCGAATGGACTCAACTGTCAGGGGTCCTTTAGCTTACCTTTACCTTTTAAAGGGGTTGTGTAGGAATATTTTGGATAGCCCCCGATTGGCTTGGGACTCTTCATTTTTGCCTTCCTCATGGAATCATAGAATTGTAGAGCTGGAAGGGACCCCAAGGGTCATCTAGTCCAACCCCCTGCAATGCAGGAATCTCAGTGAAAGCATCCGTGACAGATGGCCACCCTCATGTTGTAGGGGGTATTATGTTCGGAGTGGCGTTTTCATTTGGTTTAATCTGCCTTCTAGTCTGAGCTAGATCTTGTGGGGGAGATTCTTGTGGCTTTACAGGGTAACAACACTGTTTGTCACCCTACACCGCATTTGCTTTGTGCGTTATTTGGGGTGCCCTATAGGTGGAAGGTGCATGTCATGCTAAATGCTGAACAGGTGAGGTGACAACAGACATGTCTCGTTCACAGACCCAAGGCCCTGAGAGCAGGGAGGAAGACTTTGTTCCCTTCTTTGCTGTGGGGACACAAAACAAGTTAGTCACCCTGACCATTCTTTAAGGGAAATTAGGAGGTAGTCCAAGTAGAAAGGAGCAGCTGTTTTCATGGAGTTAGAATAGCAATCTGCACAATTTTTTTCTGCAGAGATCACAAGTGGTTTTCACACCACAGACATGAACGGGTATTTCTTACGCAGGTGCTGGTGCTGAGGAAGGAAATGCAGAACCAACACAGCAAGCCGCAGCCTTCAGTACATTTCATTTACTGATCTCAAAATCTGAAAAAAGGAAGGAAATAAGCAAAATAAAATTAAAACCCCCATTAATATGAAGAATGAAGAATTTGAACCCATCACCAGGGAACACTGAATGCCCTGCTCAAGACAAGTTGATATTTATACAGATTGGTAAAGTCAGGTGTGAAACACAAGCTTTCGTTTAGTACAAAATGTGTTTATGTCCAAAGGTGTGAAATTAGTTGTTGTGGTCTGAGATCATAAAAAAGGCTTAGAGAATTGCTACTCTGGCTCATCGTCTCTGAATCAGCTTGAAAGAAGGACTCAGTACCTCTCTGGGAGCGTAAGTATCACATCTGGTGACTATAACCTGTCTTGGCTAAGAAAACTATTTTTTTTTTGTTTCATATTTTAAAATAAATCCATTGCGTGGCATCCAACTAAGTTTTACTCAGAGTAGACTCATTGAACTTAATCATGCCCATTAACTTCAGAAGGTCTATTCCGATCATGTCCATTAATGTAAATGAGTCTATTCTGAGTATGACTATTTTTGAACTGTAATCGTAAGATTGCAAAGGGGGGAAGGTCCCAAAGGAGTTCATGTATCATATTCTGCGCCCTTCTGGGCTCAAGTGAAGAAGTGAAGGCTCATGGTAGAAGTGAAGGCAGTATAGAAAGAATGGGAAAATGTTAAAGAGTACCTGGAAAAGTATTATAATAATAAATATCTCCTGGAAGAAATAGAATGATCCTTGTAAAACTACAAATATATATTTTTTGGTATCTGAGGAAAACAAAGAAAGCAATACAATAATTTGGAACTGTATGTGAAAAATTGGAAGAAATAATAACACAATGCATCTAATCGGAAGTCAGATGTGTTTATTATATTCTGTTTTCTTCTCTCTGTCTTCTCTTTTTTGTACCTCTTTCTTTGGTCTTTTCTTCTTCGACCTGCTAAAAAGAAATAAAGAGATAAAACTTAAATATGAAAACTCGAGTAAGTTAAAAGTGATGTTTTGTAATTCTTCAACTATTGTTTATTTATTATTAAAGTTGGTCAATTGTAATAAATTGATGTGATAGTTATTGTGGGTCCCCCCCTTGTTATTGTTGAACTCTAAATAAAATATTATTTTATACAAAGAGGAAGAAGAAAGAAGTGAAGGTAGTGCTTATCTATTTCCTCTTTTTTTGTTTTGTTTTTTACAATTTGGAGACTTGGGGAGGGAGACATGATTGTGGGTACATGACTAAATTGAAGGACTGTTGCTCAATGTTCAAGCATCTGCTTTGCAGGTAGAAGGTTCTATCCTTGGCACCTCCTAGTAGGATTGGGACTGTCTCCTTGTCTGAGACACTGGCAGTCAGTGTAGACCACTGGTGCGCCACACTCTGAGCATTCATTTTCTTTCTTTTTTGTAATGTAAATATTAGCTTTCCTAGGAAGGAAGTTATGAGACAAAATGTGCAGCTAACTTCTAAGCTATCTTCGCTGGTCCCGGGGGGTTACCATGCGGCATAGTCCGATTCTAGTCCGAGGTCAAGGGTGTGGTATGGAGGCTGTCTGTCAAGGCTGAAGCGGGGTCCAAGGCAAGGAGTTGGGTGAGGTCAGGAACTCTGGCAGAAGAGCAGGACAGGGTACCGGCAGGAACATGTTACCAACAATGTTGCTCCCGCAACCTGGGACAGGGCTGGCTGGCTTTTATCTGCCCCGAGGCATAGGGCAGTCCCGGTCCACAGGTGACTCGCCTCTCCTGGCCTGGAGGCGAGCACTCCTCCTGCAAGAACTTAGTTCTCTCCGCCTCTCTGCCCTGAGCCTCTGCAGCTCAGGAGAGGCTGGAGGGTTACTGGACCCAGAGGCAACCTCACCTTCCCCGATGGGGCGGAGAGTGGAGCACCTGCAGGCAATGGGTCCTCAATCACCTCCGGAGCCAGAGCAGATTCAGCTAGTGTCTGCTCCAGAGGATCCGGCACAGGTGAGGGCCCTTCAGGCTCAGGCCCCAGCCCCGGCTCAGCTGGTTCTGGAGGCAGGGACTCCTGTGCAGGCTGGGATTCCTCAGGTTCAGCCTCTGAATCCGATTCCCAGGCCATCACACTATCTCTGTGAGTTCAGAGGAAGAAGAAGAAGAAGAAGAGGAGGAGGAGGAGGAGGAGGAGGAGGAGGAGAAGTTGGAGGAGTTTGTATTTGATATCCCGCTTTATCACTACCCGAAGGAGTCTCAAAGCGGCTAACAATCTCCTTTCCCTTCCTCCCCCACAACAAACACTCTGTGAGGTGAGTGGGGCTGAGAGACTTCAAAGAAGTGTGACTGGCCCAAGGTCACCCAGCAGCTGCATGTGGAGGAGTGGGGACGCGAACCCGGTTCACCAGATTATAAGTCCACCGCTCCTAACCACTACACCACCACACGGTTTGACCACCTTGTATATTTTTCATGGTACTGAGGAATGCTCCCTGTTGTTATTAGACAGCAACAGCATCAGTATATTTATGTGTGCTTGTGCCTACGCCCCATAGCAGCTATTTTGGGACTGGTGCCCTCAAGCATGTGTAGCAAATCTTTAGAAGTCTGCTATAAGGAACTGAAAACACGGAAGTGCAGTTTGCAAAGAGTCTATTCGCACGGAGAATTCATGGGAAGTTCAGGCCTTGCGTTCCCACCACCCAACCCTCAACCTATACTAAAAATACATCACACTCTATTTCTTCGCATTTGTTTATAGTTATCCACTTGAGCCTGGAAAACAAGCAAATCATAGAACGCTTGGAGGACAGCCTTTTCTAGAGGATCAAAGAGGATCAAAGGCACTAAGTGAGTGGGATGTTCCTCAAGGACTTGCTGTGGGGAGGTGGGAGAAAGAGAAGAGCTGGTCAGAAGCCATCTGGCTAAGGTTCTATTCGTCACTGTAGACAGGTAAGGTCTCATGGTGGAGAAAAGAGGGGATGGCAAGGATCCATGTCAGGGGTGGCAAAGTGATTGGACCTCTCAGAAGAGAGTTCTTCCAGCATCACCACCACCCCGTCCTCACACTAATTGTTGAGTTTTTGTGCAATCTCTTATCACTCAGGGAAGTGGAGCAGGCAGGACAGATTCTGGATAAGTTGCTAAAAGGAAATGAGAATCAGGAAGTGGGTTTTACGGAAAATCTATTTCGTGAAGTGGTTTAATTTGCACCCACACTGAAATACCCCGTATTCTCTAAGCATTCCCCCCCCCCCCAGATTGGTCCTGACAGTTCGGATGACAACCACTTCTAGAAAAGAAGATCAAAGTTATCAAGTGAGTGGAGCTCTCAGGCTAGGTGCAATGGAGAAGGAATAGTTGGATAGCAATAGCCCCCAGTTTAGCCTGAGGTGGGGGAAGATGGGAATCAGAACGCCAAAATTCTGGGCCATGGAAGTTCTACTACTTGGATGAGCTCTGGATGATTGGAGATTCAGCAGTCTGGGGTTTTAGAGGCTACATCAGGCGATGCAAGCACCAGGTATGGCTGAATCACAACTCCCATCACAACTGATCATTGACCATGGTGGCTGGGACTGATGGGAGTTGGAGTTCCACAACATCTGGGCTACTGAATCCGCAGCTCTGTTGTGGGGGACACAAGACTGAATTGCTGCAATTTGTTGTTGAGCAAGGATATGATGTGCTTTGGGGTGGGGGAGGAAGCATGGAAAGTTGAGAGCCAGCTAAAATCGAGTGAGGTCTTTGGCGATAAAATTGGAGAAATCACGTGGAAAAAATAGAGAGGAGAGAATTGGAAATTCATCTACCACTGTTCTATCTACACCTGTCCACATTGAGGGACCCAATGTATCTTTGAATAGGCTACCATGTACTGGAGGCAAACACAGGGAAGGGTTGCAGCCTTTGTGTCTTGCTTATGGGTACAGATTGAGAAGAAATTTTATTCTCCAGCAAAACTAGCAAAAATGAATAAAAATAGATCACCCATTTGCTGGAGATGTAAAAAAGAAATGGGGTCTTCCTTGCACATGTGGTGGAATTGTGTAGTCATCGGAGAATTCTGGAATAACATCTATGATGAGCTTAAAAAAATATTTAAATTCAATTTCAAAAAGAGAGCAGCAGCCTTCCTTCTAGGCATATTGCCAATAGAAATAAGAAAAGAAAAAAAAAAAGACCATTCTTCATGGATGCCACAACAGCAGCGAGAAAATTAGTGGCAAGAAACTGGAAGAACAAAACAATCCCTACAATAGCAGAGTGGCAAGCCCTAATGATTGAATACCTCCAGCTGGCAAAGATGACAGGAAGAGTAAGAAGCCATCTGAAACAGAGAGTCTATAAGGAATGGAGAATATTTAAAGAATATTTTAAAAACTTGTATGAACAAGAATCTCTTGGCAGAATTAGAGTGATTCTTGTAAAATAAAAAGTGTAAATGACATTCTGTGTGGACATATGAAGATAAACTAGACTGTGTGGTACAAAGGAAAGAATAGATATAGTAAATGAGAATATTTGGAAGTCTTTTTTAGTTCATTTCTAGAAACCTTTCCTGTTCTTTGTATTTATATGAATTTAAGTGTTAATATGTTACTGTATTTATGTAGAAGAAATATATAATGCCTTATATCTCTTTGTCCCTTTTCTTTCTTCTCTTTCCTTTTTCTGTTTCTGTACTAAACGTTGTTATGTATTTATGTTTTTAATCCCATTTAAAGAAAAAACAAACCAAAGTAATTTGCACTTTCCAAAAAGATACGTGAACTGAAATTCAGCCATCCTTTGAAATTTCCACTGCTCTGAATTTTGCGATGCCGTTCTGGAGCCAAGCAATGTGCATAAAAATCCACAGACCAGTGTGAAATGTGCATGCAAATGCCTGAATTGGGGAAATAACAAACATTATAATGAGGAACAATGGTTTGCAACAATTCGTATATTAGAGGAAACTGCATGCAAAAATTGGTATGTTAGGTGAAATTTGTATAAAATGAAGATGATTTTTTATAAAGGCTTTCTTTCTTTTTTGAAACAAAAAAATTTTTTTTCCTTCCAGTAGCACGTTAAAGACCAACTAAGTTAGTTCTTCTTCAGATACACTGAAGAAGTGTGTATCTGAAGAAGTGTGCATGCACACGAAAGCTCATACCAAGAACTAACTTAGTTGGTCTTTAAGGTGCTACTGGAGTTTTGACTATGGCAGACCAACACGGCTACCTATCTGTAACTTTCTTTTTTGAGTTGCAGACTAATATGGTAATGTGGAGAACTGAATTTAGGATTGCAAGAATGAGAAAAAATGAAACTGACATTCTATCACCCTCACTTGTGGGTAACAACACGCATTCTTAAACTTAAGGCATGCAGTAACCAAGGCGGGTGAATCTTTCAGTTTCTGTTTGTCTCATTTTCTCATTTTTCCAGTCTTAATGCTTTACATTTCTGCATCAGTTTGCAATTGTTATTGCAAATACTTTTTAAAACATTCTTCATGAAAATTGATCAGTATTTTAGTGTGAATTTCTCCTGATATATTCATCTCTGTATACAGTTTCGCCTAATGTACATTTTAAGCATTTTTTTCTTTGATCAGAACTATAATGTCCAGATAAAGGGAAGTAATAGTATCACTCTATTCTGCCTTGGTCATACCACATCTGGAGTATTGTGTCCAGCTCTGTGCATCACAATTTAAGAAGGAAATTGAAAAGCTGGAACATATGCAGAGGAGAGTGACCAAGTTGATCAAGGGTCTAGAAACCAACCATTAAGGAGAATAACTTAGAGAGCTGGGTATGTTTAGCTTGGAAAAGAGGAGACAGAGAGGAAAGATGGTAGCCATCTTCAAGTATCTAAAGAGCCGTCATATGGAAGCTGGAGCAAGCTTGTTTTCTCCTGTTCTGGAAGGTAGGAACCAAACCAATGGCTTCAAGTTAAAAGAAAGGAGATTCCGACTAAACATCAGGAGAACTTTATGACAGCAAGTGCTGTTTGATAGTGGATCGGTCTCCCTTGGGAGGTTGTGAACTCTCCTTCACTGGAGGCTTTTAAGCAGAGGTTGAATGGCCATTTGTCTTGGGTGCTTTAGTTGATATCCCTGCATTTCAGGGGGTTGGACTAGATGACCCTTGGGGTTCATTCCAACTTTAAAATATATGATTCTATGATAAAGCAGGCAGCAGGTCTTCTAGAACTCATAGCCAAGATGGTCTCAATCAATTTTTTCTCCTATCCCTATTCCTCCAAATGTAACATTGCTTGTCATCATGAACATTTCTGTTTTCAGCTCCTCCTGGGAGACCTTGTGGTTCTCGATTCAATTTTTAAAAGCTATGCAACAATTGGAGAAAATGAGTTGGAACACAAGGGGACTAATGTCTTTATATTTCTCTTTTTGTGGGCTGCCTGTTTCCACCCAAAAAAATTACCCACCTGACTAGTTAATTTAATTTCCAGCTGTCTACATGTTATGTCCAACATCGTAATCCTAGGGCATAATGTTTTCAATTTCCATATCAACAAAAAACTGTTAAGGATGTTTCTTCTTGTTGCCTTGTTCCCCTCCTCTGCTATTAACTCAGCCTACTGCTTTCTATCTTCCTCCAGGGCTTCATGGAAACAACCACAGTGGCCTTCATCTTGGAGAATGCATCAACAGTACGAACAAATGTCAACCATTCCTTGGTAGCCATAAAGCCCATGAACTTAACCATTGCCTGCTTTATCTCTTTGTCTTTCCTGGTGGGGACAGCTGTGAACGGGCTCTTTCTCTGGGTGCTGGGTGTGAAGATGAAGAGATCAGTGAACACCCTCTGGTTCCTCCACCTGATTCTCACCCACTTAATCTCCTCTTGGAACATGCCATTCTATGTTGCCTACATTCTTCTTGATTTCCACTGGGCCTTTGGCACAGTTACCTGCAAGGTCATGAACTCGTTGGGTTCTCTGTGGATGTTCAACACTGTCTTTCTTCTCACCATTGTCAATCTGGACCGCTACCTCCTCACCTGCCACCCCATCTGGTCCCAGCATAACCGCACAATCTCTCGAGCACAGAGACTGGTCATAGGAGCTTGGCTCGTGTCCTTAGCCCTGAGTGCCCCTTACTTAGCTTTCCGAGAAACACGAGAGGTAGAGAATGGCAGGCTTGTGTGTGACAATAACTATGCTTTTTCAAATGACTGGGATGACGAGAAGACGAAAGCCCTAAGGTATCGTGTTCATTTTGCTTTCTTTGTGACTCGGTTTCTCCTGGCCTTCCTGGTTCCCTTCATGATCATCATGGGCTGCTCTTATTGTATAGGCCAGGAAATGAAGAAGAAAAAGTTGGTGAGGAGAACTAAGAAACCTTTCAGAATCCTTGTAGCTTCTGTGGCATCATTCTTCATCTCCTGGCTTCCTTATCACCTCTACCAGGCTTCAGTGCTCCTTGAGGGATCTGGAATGGTGGGAAATGTACTGAAGCCAATCTTCATCACTGGAGCCTGTTTCAACTTTTGTTTCACACCCATCCTCTACATCTTCGTTGGGGAGAAATTCCAGCAGGTCTTTAAGACATCGATTCTTGCTCTAGCTCAGAAAGCTTTTCTAGATGAACCCATCACATCTGCCTACAATACAAATTTGACAGAAGGGGTGGGGAAGGAAACTGTTGACAGGAACAGCTTGGTGCTGACGGTGACTAAAGACAGTAATCTGCCCAGATTCCTGAGGAAGTAACCTTGGGGCTCTACAGACTCTTCCCAGTCTTCTCCCTCTTCTCTTCTCCCTGTGACCGCTCATCGTTGTCCCACCACCAATCCCTGGACTCTGAACCTTCTTCCCTTCGGGGTTCCCCAGCTGATTCCTGCCACCATTCCTTTGCAGCCAATCAGTCCATGACGTTTGGCTATACTCAAACATAGTTCATATCAGCATCAATTTCATCTGGACCCCTGTTTGAACATTTGGATGACTTATATTAAGTTTTTCCTTTAATTTAGGATCCATGCACTGATTGTGGATTACTTTCATTATTAGCATTATTTGTGTATTATTTTTCTTTCTAGTTTTCATTTAATTCTATTCTTCCCCTTTCTCTCCCCCTTGTTCCCTCTTTTTGTTAAATTTCAAAAAATAAAATAAAAAATTCAAGTTAAAAATTATGGGATGCTCTCCCCGCAGTAAAACGCATCTGTCTCTCTCTCATTATTAATTTTCAGGAGGAATTTTAAAACGTTCCTGTTCAGCCATGCATTTGATGTCTGAAACATACTGTGCCTTCCTGCCATCTTTGAAATTATAAACTGTTAGATTAAAGGGCTGTTAATGTTTTCATTGCTTTAAATATTTTTTTAAATGTTTTTTTAAAAAATCGTATTATTTTATTACTTTGGTGTTTGCCACCCTGGGCTCTTCTGAAGGAAGAGCAGGATAGAAATTACATGCAGAAATAAACACATACATCATAGTGAAGTTCAGTGTTGTTTTTGTGCTCCTGGGATTTGTTAAACAGGCTGGATACTGTTAATGTACCTGCTTATCCACCAGGTTTCTCGTATGCACAGCAACCCAGGACATATGGGTGGTCGGGGGGGGGGAGTGTTGCAGTGATTTTTAGGAAGTCACTAGTTTACACCGGATGGCCTTTTGGGAAGACCCAGTTCTCTGAGTGCATGTTCGGGAAGTTGGGCAATAGGGGCAGTACAGGATTCCTTCTGGTGTACCGACCTCCCCACTGCACCAAGGATTCCTTGCCTGAGCGGGCACTGAAATTTGTGGGTGCCCGTGGACCTGTGAAAAAATCAAAAGCTTCTGGAACACAGTGTATGACGAGCTTAAAAAAAAATGTTTAACTTTATGAAAAATACAGAAGCTTTTCTACTAGGGATAACAGACACGGGTATAGCAAGAGAAGATCAGAAAATATTCCTCTATGTCACAGGAGTGGCAAGGATCCTAACTGCTAAAAACTGGAAAAAAGAAACTGTGCCAAAAAAAAAGGAATGGCAAGATGAACTGTTAGAGTATATTGAACTGGCTAGATTAACAGAGGCAAGTAGAGATCACACTAGAAAAGAGACTTCCGGGTTGGCGCCATCGCCGAATGGCGGACTCCCTCCGAGCTCCGGAGGGAGCCTGCTCGGCAGGGGCTGGGTTCTACCGCACCGGCGATGCGGGGACCCTTAAAAACCACGGCCACGGGGGCCGTGGACTTGGAGACTCGGCTTGCACCGTTAGCGCCCTCCCGACTCGTGAAGGAGCCTTTTTAAAGGCTACGGATCGGGTGCCGGGGAGAAGCGTGGTGCTTTGAGTCCTCTGCCATCCCTGCCGAGCGAAGCCGCATGCCATCCGGCGGAGAGCGCTGACTTCTTCCATTAAGAATTCGGACTTTTAACAACAACCCGTGAGTAAATTGGAAATCGGGTTCGAAAGAGGAAAAATTTTTGGATTGGAGACGAGCGGGGGGGGATCTAAAAAGGAAGTCAGTCCCCCCCCCTATTGTAGACATTTTAAAACAAGGAACGGGAAGCCAAGGCCCAAAAAGAACGGCATTTTTGCTAAAATTAAGAATTCCATGATGGGAAATTACAAGAACTGTGCTGGAGGAAGAATTGAAGGAGAAGGAAAATGCACCCCCCCCCCTGGGAACCGGG
Organism: Podarcis siculus; assembly: GCA_034642415.1. NCBI lineage: Eukaryota > Metazoa > Chordata > Lepidosauria > Squamata > Lacertidae > Podarcis > Podarcis siculus. The sequence goes on from JAXCMG010000016.1 coordinate 439,838, forward strand.
GCGATTGACGAGTGAGCCTGGTGAGAAGAGCCGGTGATTTTGACAGCTGTCAAAGTAGCTGTCAAAGTCGGAATTTTAAAGAGGATTTTATTACGAGGACCTTGCTGGTTAAATTTGTTACAATTTGATATAATTTGTTAAGACTTGAATACAAAATGGCGAAAACACGGATAACAATCGGACTTTTGGAAACAAAGTTACAACAACCCCCTAGAGGAGCTTCGGGATATTACAAAGATGGGCGCAAGCCGGGAAAAAAACAACACTTCGGAATTTTACAGAACTGGTTATCTCCTGGGAAAGCGGCAAAACTGAAACTGAATTTCGTCTACAGGGTGTTTTGACTAAAAGAAGACAATAGAATTCTCTATGAAGAAAGGAAGGGACTGAACGCAAGTTTTTGTTCTTGAATAACAACAACCCATGTAGAGTTACTAAACATTTGAATAAGGAAGTTTTAGCAGTGGAACAAGAGAAAGCTGGACTACAATCTTGAAAGAACAATGGGGGGAGCTTTATAATTTGACAGTTTTGAAGATTAAGGAATTAATTTTTAAAAAATAATCCTAAAAATGGGAAATAATCCTGCAAGGAGTTGGGGGAAAAATGGGATAGATGGATTTAGGATTTCCAGGCAGAAAACATAGATTGGTGGATAGGGGAAATTAAACCGGGGAAGGGGGGGGAGAATTAGAATCCAAAGGCTTGCAACTACTTTCTGAATTGGTCTTTTTTTTCTCTACTATATTTTTATGTTTTATATTCTTATTCTGTGTGCTTTTATGTTAATGGAAAAAAAGGGGGGACATTGTGGAAAGAAAAGGGGTGGGCCATGGGGAGAGATCTTTTGTCTTGCTATCAAAGGGTTGGCATAAGTTTTGTACAAATTTAAATTTGAATAATGGGGTACACAAATTAAGTTTTAAATTAGAGATGGAACTTGTGGAAACAACAATATGAAAGGGGAATACGGTAGGGGTGGGGGAAGGGGGGAGTCCCAGAAAGTGGATGTTTGAAAACAAGGTTACGAATGTATCTTTATTTTTCTTTTCTTCCTTTCTGTATTTTGGAAATTTTAATAAATATTATTATAAAAAAAAAAAAAAGAGATCACACTAGAAAAGAATTTCAAAAAGCATGGGGAAAATGCAGAGAACACTTCACAAAACAGTGCCCTAAAATACATACCTGGACTTGTTTCGATTAATGTCTTCAGGAGACTTTGTGGATATTTACGTTAAAATTAGAACAATCTTAATAATTATTCATAAAGGAAACAGTTTATAAGAAGTAAATAAGGAGACCAGATACAGGATAAAGGAAGTCTTTTTTTGGTTGTTTGTATTGTTGTATGTTATGCTCACTGTTGTTATGTTCGTGTTTAATGAGGGTGGATTTGTGTATTGGGTGGGGCTGGGGTTTTGTGTTATGTTGTAAATAAAATTCCAATAAAAGTTAAAATTCAAAAATGAAATTTGTGGGTGCCCATCCCCTTCATGGGGAATTTTGTGGGTGCTGGGGCACACAGGGAGTTGGCACCTATGCTTCTTGTTACCAGTGCCATTGCATTCCCAGTCCTTGCCTTCTCTCTTCATGTAGCATTACCGCTCTCTGATCTTCAGATGAAGGGCGAGATACAATTAATAATAATAATAATAATAATAATAATAATAATAATAATAATTACTACCAACTAACTCCCCATTGTCCCTGAACAAGGTTCCTTTAACACATGCATGTCAGCTAGGAATCTAACAGATGCCTCTTTTCCAGCATGGAGACGCAGTATTTGTGAAAGATGCACTTGATCAATATCTCTTTGTCATTCATATGCTAAAGGAATAGATCCACTATTAGGAGGAAAGGTGGCCTTCACCCTAAAGCTCAGTAGTTGTGTCTGCCCTGTTGAACGACCTTCCATCAAATGTCAAGGAAAATAAACACCTTTCTGACTTTTAGAAGACATCTGAAGGCAGTCCTGTTTAGGGAAGTTTTTAAATGTTTGATGTCTGTCAGGGAACTGCCATCGGAGCTAGAGGAGGAGGCAAGGCTCCCGAGCGATGCTGGAGAGGGGCCCAGCAGAGGGAGAGGCAGCCCATCCGCTGGGGAAGGCAATCAGCATAACACCAGGGGTGAAGAGGGGCGGATGGGGGAATCGGTGGAAAGGCTCCAGGACTCCTTGCAGGAGACCAGCGGGGAGAGCACAGATCCTCTGCTGCCCACGCCCACCCTGCGCAGAAGACTTTCGCGCAGGGAGAGTAGGAGGAGACTTGGTGTCAAAGAACTTCTGTGTTGGAAGAAATTCAAGAAACGCCCACTGACGGATTCTGCTAGTGACTGAGCAGCCACGGAGCTAATGGCTGTCCAGACAAGAAAGGTTTAACCAGGCAACCAAGCCCAGAGTGGCAGTAACTTACGCACGAGCAACCCCTATAACCATTACAATGTCTTACTGTGTTTTAATTTGTTGGAAGCCACCCAGAGCGACTGGGGCAACACAGTCAGCTGGGCAGCATGTGAATAATAAATTTGTTGTTGTTGTTGTTAAATCTAGGTGTACTTAGCCATTTTTGGCTTCTTCTCATAGATTGGTATTTCACAGGACATCGCTAGAATATATTAATATAAGTAGGAAAGATATAAGCATAACATACAGGAAATGACATCTATAAAACATGCCACAATCAAGACAAGAGCTCATGTGGCTTCAGTGACAGTTGCACAGATGGAAAATATTACAGGACTTGCCTGTCTATATATTGCATGCAACATTCTGTGTTCTATGGAGTCTATTACCGTAGCTGTTTTTTTACCCTGGTCATATATGATCATATAAATATATCTGATGTGATCCTGTTGCTACCAGCCTTTGGTGGTGACAGTGTAATGATGGGAAAATTTCAGGTTCTCACTTTCCCAATCTGACAATCAGTTATCCACTTTTCAACATCAGATTGTGGGTTGTTGTTGTTACTCTGAATGCTTCCTAATGCACACATTTGAGTGCAATTTTGCCTGTTATTCACATTTTTGCCAAGCGATGCTCCCTAATATAATAAATTTTGTATGTTATTTTCACTAATATATTAATCGTTATGCACATTCTACCCTGTTATATGTAGTTTTTGGACACATGGCTTGGTCAGAGGAATGCATTGTAAAATTGTGAGACGTGTGAATTTTGCAGGATAGCTGTGCTTCAGTTCACATATTGTTTCAGAAAGTGAGAATTAGGTAAGTTTGCCTTTAAATGCAGACTGGATTGTATTTCTCTCCCATCTCCACTCCACTCTCTCCCTACATTCATATCATTCAAAACTAAAAAATTCAATATTTTAAGTTCTGAATGGTCTGTGTTTGTTTGTGTGTAACATTTGATGGCTCCTACTAATGTGGGGTCTACTTTGACATCTTCTAAGTTATGGAAGGAATTATTGGATTGAATTATTATCTTAACTGTTGCTGATAAATGCTTAACGGATTTAGGTAAGGTAGAAGTTCAGAAACTTAGAGAGGTATAGAACAGGGAATGATAAAGTATTATACAACCAGTTCTACTTAGCTGACTGCAGCTTCTGGAAACTTGTCACCAGGGGCTTATGAACAGGACTCAAAAGCACTTACCTGAGAGCAAGAACTGTTGAATTCAGTAGTACTTCCAAGCATAGGAGCCAACTCCTGGAGGCTGTGGGGACTTCAGTCCCCCAATAAAATATTTGAGGGGGCTGCCCCTCCCAGCTGTTCTTTGGAGAAAACACTATTGTGCTCAGTGAGACCAACAACTAATGAGAAGGGCATTCTAGGGTTTCACTATGAGAAGAGAATATTGAAAGTGAAAGTGACAGAAAAAAAGGCTAGAACTTAAACTTAGGGGAAAGAGAAGTGAGGAGGAAGGAGGTTGATACGGCCACCCTATCCCAGAGGCTCAGAGGCAGACAGAGGCTTCAGCAGAGAGCCAGGCATCTTTGCAGGTACTCACCTGAGTGTGCAGCAGAGAGCCAGGCATCTTTGCAGTCTCAGATGTGGTTCTGTTGGGTAACTATATTTTAAGCCTTTAAAACCTTTCTATATTCTGAAAAAGTATCTTCTTTCATCACTTTTGTGGGCATCCTTGATGGCGAGGGAACAGTCCACTTCTTCCAAGTCCCCTGAAAAATGGAAGTGATCATGAGCAAAGGGTGATATCCCTTCCTTCCCATCGTTATTGGCCACTGGAAGATTGAAGGACGTGCAGCTCTCTCTCCCCCCCCTCTCCCTCCTCCTTCTTTTCTTTTTCTTTTTTCTGTCCCATAATGCCTTATGTTCCATGCCATGTACTTTGATATTTTTTGTAGTTTTTTTTAGCTTTTTTCATTGTTATTATTATTAAGGAATTTTCTATTGTAATTTTGGTTGTCTATATTTATCTGTATTTGTTTAAAGCAAAATAAAAATATTTTTTAAAAAAGAAAAACAATAATTATGCTTTCTTTGAGACTAGGATGATATATAGACAAAGGCCTAAGGTATCATGTTGATTTGGCTCTCATTTGGTTTCTCCTGGTTTTCCTGGTTCCTTTCATAATAATCATGGGCTGCTCTTATCAGGTAGGTCAGAAAATGAAGAGGAAAAGTTGGTGAGGGCTGGGAAACCTATCAGATTCCTTGTCACTTCTGTGGCATCATTCTTGATCTCCTGGCTTCCGTACCACATCTTTATAGCCAGAAATTGTCAGAGAAGCTAGGAAGGTGTTGGAAAAGCTACTTCATGGGACTCTGATGCAAGAGAAGTGATGCAGTGCATTTGCTGCCTGATACTTCATTCTTCGCTTTCCTTCATTATCCTCTGCTTGTATATTTCCAAATATAGTCAATGTCACAAAGGCATGATAATGAGAGTTCAACGTAGAGTGAGATATTATCTGGACCTAAAGCCATTCCATTTTTTCTTCTTCAAAAATTTGAAATAGAAACCACCCCACATCCTTTTTAAAAATTGAAGTGAAACCACCCACTTCATTTGCCCACTGGAGCAGTGAATGCAAATGATATTTCAGCTACAGGGACTTGAGGCTGCAATTCTTCAGAAAGCCGAAAGCAAGCAAACAAAGCCAAAAACTAAAATAACAACGAAACAAAAAATGGTAGTAAACCTTGTTGCAGACAGTGAAATTTACTTCTGAGTAAACATGCTGAGGGTGTTACTCTAAAACAGGCAGCGTTGCCAATGGAACTCACTAACAATATATAATTCATGGGCACTCTGTTCCCAAAAACTGAGAAGAAGGAAATGGGTTATACAGAGAACCCACTTGCAGAAATAATTTGTGTGACTCACAAGTCTTTCAGTTCTCATAAATATGCTATGCCCTCGGAGGACTTCTTCAGTTCTGAATGCTGAAATGAACAGTGGAATGCGTTGAGGACAACTATTCTAGACAAGCAGATCAAGTGAGTGGACATGCTCTGAAGACTGGGTGGCAGGGTGGGTGGTTGGGAAGAGAAGGAAAGTTTAAAATCTTTAAAATTGATTGTCTTTGTAGTTATGGAAGATGAAGTCTTCAGATGGAAAGGGGTGGATGTTGGAACACAAGGGATTGGCAACACAAGGCTCTCCAGATGTTGGTAACCTATAGTTCCCATCCTCTCCAGTCATTGGTCTTGCTGGCTGAGACTGATGGATGGAAGCTAGAGTTGAGCAACATCTGGAAGTCCACAGGACTTTCATGAGGACTTGGGTCAGGGTTGTAAACTGAATGAGATTCAGCAATCTTAGTTTCCAGCTGTTGATGGGAAATGGGTTTGAGCAGGGAAGCTATGAATTAGGTCTGAACTCCAAACCTGATATCAGTCCTAGTGAAACCATATTAATGTATGTGGTTGCTGATGTTGTTTCTTTGAAGCTTAGAGTGCTAAGTTGCTTAGTTTTGAAATTTGCTTACTCAGAGTGCATAAGCCTGACTGGATAGATGCATTTTCCCATTTCCAGTGTTCTCAGTGTTCCCTCTAACTTTCACCTGCCTCCACCTCAAATCTCTTCCTTCTTCTTCCAGGGCACTATGGAGAAAAATAACACAACTATCAGCTTGCAGAATTCCAGCAACACACAGATGGATGTAAGCCACCTTCCAGCAGACACAAATCTGGTTGTTGCCATCCTTATCTTCACATGCTTCTTGGTGGGGATAACTGTGAATGGGCTCTTCCTCTGGGTGCTGGGGATGAAGATGAAGAGAACTGTGAACACTATGTGGTTCCTCCACCTAATCCTCACCTACTTAGTCTCCAGCTCACTCATGCCTTTCTTTGCTGTCTTTGTCCTCCTCAATTTTGACTGGATCTTTGGCCCAATCATGTGCAAGATCTTACTCTTCTCCTTCTCTCTGGGGATGTTTACTACGGTCTTTCTACTCACCACCGTCAGCCTGGACCGCTACCTCTTCACCTGCTATCCTGTCTGGTCCCAGGGTAACCGCAGAATACCTTTGGCACGGAAGGTAATTGCAGGAGTCTGGCTTGCTTCCCTAGCTCTGAGCACCCCAAACCTGGCTTTTCTGGAGACTCAAGCAGAGGAGGGGAAGATGAAGTGCAGCTATTATTTTATTTTCTCCCCAAATCAAGATGATTTCCATGTTCATCTGGCTTTCTTCTTGGTTCGTTTTCTGCTGGCCTTCCTGCTTCCATTCATCATCATCATGACATGCTACTGTCGGATTGGTTTTGAAATGAAGAAAAAAAGTTTACCGAGGACGGGGAAGATTTCCAAAGTCCTGGGGGCTGCCGTAGCATCATTCTTCATTGGCTGGTTCCCCTACCATCTCTACCATGCTTCACAGCTGTTTAAGGAAGTACCCAAAGCAACAACACAGGTTCTATGGGATACTGCAGCCATCGGAGTTTGTTTCAATATCTGTTTCACCCCGATTCTGTACCTGTTTGTTGGGGAGAAATTCCAGGAGGTCTTCAAGACATCCATTTTTGCAGCGTTTAGTAAAGCTTTTGTGGACGATCCCACCAGTCTAGAGGACAATATCCACACTGGCAAGAGGGTTGACCAGAACCATTCAGAGAGCTCAATGGGAAAAACATCTGTTTTGCAGGCAGAGAGTCCCAGATTCAAACCCCAGCATCACCAGGTAAATCTGTGAGAGACCGGTGTTAGAAATCTTGGCCAGTCCATGCACTGAACTTCATGGACTAACTTGCCACAGGGCAGCTTCCTACAGAGAATGACTGTAGCTTGGTTGTATATCACAAATGTTGCATGCAAAAGTTCCAAAGCTTCAGTCCCTAGCATCTCCAGCTTGCACAGTGAGATACTTCTGTCTGGGTCCTTAAAGAGCCATTGCCCAGCAATGTAGACTCTGACTAATGGTCCAGCTCAATGTAAGGCAGCTTCTTATATATGGGGAAAGCACCCAAAACCTGAAAGTGATTTAGGGGAGCAATCTAACATATCCCTGAAGCATCTGCTTTGGACCACATGTAGAGAGGAAGGTGGTTTCTTCAGAATGGGGTGGGGGCTGCGTCAAATGACCTTTGGTGGGTCCCCTCCCCTAGTGGGCTCATGAGGCAGAGACCGTGCTCCCCATTTCACCAGGTGGTTTTTACGGATGACCAAATCTTTGCATCTTGATTTATTGCAGAGGTGTTTTATCTTTTAAAGATAACAGTCCAGTAAGTTTTTTTCAGGTAAAAGGGATAACTTCTTTTTCAAACAGGGGTGGAGAAACTTTCTGGCCTCTTTGGGCCCAGCTCCTTATCTGACCCCATACCTGCAAGTTCAGCAGTGGAACAGTCTCCCTCAGGTGATTGTGGAATCTCCTTCCTTGGAGGTTTTTAAGCAGAGGTTGGATGGCCATCTGTCATGGATGCTTTAGCAAAGATTCCTACGTTGCAGGGGGTTGGACTAGATGACCCTCAGGTCCCTTCCAACTCTACAGTTCCATGATCCTAGATGACATTATGATGTCAGATGACTGATAAGGTAGGTCACCTTGCTGCCCTGCCAAAATTCCCTACCCCATGGAGTTTCCGCAGATTGCAGATTGTTCCAATTTGGTGGTGAAGAGTATTTCCCTGGGGAAAGCTGCAGGGCAAAGAAAAAACTGCTTTGACCCATGCTTTCTATGTGTGGTACAAGCAAAGTGTGGACAAGCCCACAGAGTAAGAGAAATTCATCCAGTTGAGGCTTCCTCTATCACTGCACCATTTTGTCACAGCAAAGAGGCAGGAGTAGATTAATACTGGACCTTGATTTGAACCAGCCAACCAAATATTTGGATGTGGTGTGTGTGATTGTGGCTGCCTGAGAGAAATAAAATTAGGGGGCTCAAACCTCTCTGGAAGGCAAATCCACCATCTACAAGACCTGTTGCTTCCTGGGATTTTCATTATTACTTTTTTAAAGGTTTTCTTGCACCTACTTTTGTAACCCAGCATTTGCTCTCTCTGGTGAATGGCTGGTGGGAAGGAGAAACAACAAAGGTTCTGGAGACATTCATAGGGTAAATATTGGGGGGTGCCCTGTGGGTTCAGCCTGGATGGTCTTCAGACCACAGGCTCCAGAGGACAGCAAAAACAGATGTTTATTTTGAAGTTTCAAGGCTGGTGCAGCACAACCTCAACTAGCAAATGGTTAAGAGGTGACACACCAAATATGAAAGCATTCATATGCTTATAAGGGACGGTTACGTCCATATATGGCAGTACTTACTTCTACTAGCTTATATTGATTTGATCATGAGGCATACTTCACAAAACATTGCCCTAAAATACATACCTGAACTTGTTTCGATTAATGTCTGCAAGAGACTTTGTGGATATTTAAGTTATAATTAGAAAAATCTTAATAATTATTCATAAAGGAAACAGTTTATAAGAAGTAAATAAGGAGGCCAGATACAGGATAAAGGAAGTCTTTTATTTGGTTGTTTGTATTATTGTATGTTAGGGACGCGGGTGGCGCTGTGGGTAAAAGCCTTAGCTCCTAGGGCTTGCCGATCGAAAGGTCGGAGGTTCGAATCCCCGCGGCGGGGTGCGCTCCCGTCCCAGCGCCTGCCAACCTAGCAGTTCGAAAGCACCCCCAGGTGCAAGTAGATAAATAGGGACCGCTTTCTAGCGGGAAGGTAAACGGCGTTTCCGTGTGCGGCTCTGGCTCGCCAGAGCAGCGATGTCACGCTGGCCACGTGACCCGGAAGTGTCTCCGGACAGCGCTGGCCCCCGGCCTATAGAGTGAGATGGGCGCACAACCCCAGAGTCTGGCAAGACTGGCCTGTACGGGCAGGGGTACCTTTACCTTTACCTTTTTTATTATTGTATGTTATGCTCATTGTATGTTATGTTCATGTTTAATGAGGGTGGATTTGTGTATTGGGGGGTGGGGGGTATGTTATGTTGTAAATAAAATTCCAATAAAAATTTAAAAAAAGAAAAAAGAATTAGTAAAATAGGAAGCTGACATGTATGAAGTCAGAACACTGGGCCATTGTCTGCACTGACTCGCTGTGGCCCTTCAGGGTGTCTGGCAGGAGTCTCTCTCTCTTTATCCCTCTCTCCCTCTCTCCCTCTCTCCCTCTCTGCCCTACCTGGAAATGCCAGGGATTGAACCTAGGACTTTGCCATCCAGCACTCTAACTATGTGGCCCCAGTAGGGGCTTGTCAACATTTCTGCCTGTCTAGAAAGCATGGGTGCAAGATCCCAGAGTGCTTGTGCCTTAGCCTGTGGCAATTGAAATAAACTGCCTATTTGGTACCGGCGTAGCATATTCACAAATGGATTGCCATTTGCTCCAATTCAGCTTTAAAGACCATTTTCCCCCAAGGAAAGGTCCAGAGTTGTGTTTTGTTTTTTAAAAGAGCACTCAGGCATGGGGCTTTAAAGCATGGGACATGCATAAAAAGCACAGTGGGAAGTGTGAGTAAGTCTAACATCACTGATCTCAGTCCCCATGGTATAAAAGCTCTAGTTCTGCTTCCACCTTCCACCTCCAGCCTGTCTGCTGCCTCTTCAACTCTTGTAGCATTGGAGAAGAGGGCCAAGACTTGAGCTTGCAAATAGATTGCTTAATACTACTACTACTACTTTTGTTGTTGTTTAATTGTTTAGTCGTGTCCAACTCTTCGTGACCCCATGGACCAGAGCACGCCAGGCACTCCTGTCTTCCACTGCCTCCCGCAGTTTGGTCAGACTCATGTTTGTAGCTTCGAGAACACTGTCCAACCACCTCATCCTCTGTCGTCCCTTTCTTCTTGTGCCCTCCATCTTTCCCAACATCAGGGTCTTTTCCAGGGAGTTTTCTCTTCTCATGAGGTGGCCAAAGTATTGGAGCCTCAGCTTCACGATCTGTCCTTCCAGTGAGCACTACTACTACTACTAATAATTTAATTAAACCCCGCACATCTGGCTGGGTTTCCCCAGCCACTCTGGGCGGCTTCCAACAGAATATTAAAATACAATAGTCTATTAAACATTAAAAGCTTCCCTAAACAGGGCTGCCTTCAGATGTCTTCTAAAAGTCTGGTAGTTGTTTTTTCCATCTGTGGGTGGGTATTCCACAGGACAGGTGCCACTACCGAGAAGACCCTCTGCCTGGTTCCCTGTAACCTCACTTCTCGCAGGGAGGGAACAGCCAGAAGACCCTCGGCACTGGACCTCAGAACAATGGGGATGGAGACTCTCCTTCAGGTATACTGGACCGAGGCTGTTTAGGGCTTTATTGAGCTAAATGGACCAATGATCCAACTCAGCAAAATGCAGCTTCCTATGTTCCTCTACATGGAACTCATATCTCTTCCTCCAACATCTGATTATTTTTTTTAATCTTATTTTTGTAAGCCACTTTAGGGTTGTGTTGTTGTTTTTTACAATGAAGCAGTGTATGCATTTTATGGAATAAGTAAATAAGTAAATAAGTAAATAAGTAAGTAAGTAAGTAAGTAAGTAAGTAAGTAAGTAAGTAAATAAGTAAATAAATAATCTTACTGGCCCTCACTCACTGCTCTGCCTGCCACCTGTTTGCCAGGAATGCAAAAATGACAAAACTGAAATGTCCATTCCAAGTCACAGCCAACTTAAGGAATACAGAATCCACTAGGAGCCAAACTGGAAACTCTGTACACCAAACCAACACCAAAGAATAGGTATTAAGGGACCTTATCCCATTTTAATTATTCTTGGACTCTGCTCAAAAAGAAAGAATTGGGGGGGGGGGTCTACAGTCTCAGCTAGCATGTAATCCTACATCTGCCTTAGACCATCAGGTGTTCAATAAAGTGTGGCAAATATCACTTATGGAAAAACGGACAAATAAAATAAAATTGGCAAAAAGTTTGAAGCGTAAATACTCTTTTGCAAGATTGGTACAGCTTTATTGTATACATGTCTAAAAATGAAAACAGGGTTGCCATCACATAATAAAACTTTTTGGTTAACATTAACTGTACACTGCCTTCCATACAAATGGTTGTCTACAACAGGAAGCTACTATGTTATTTGGATGTTATTTTTGATGTATTGCCTGAACTCCATTGCCTAGGCTAGGGTGGGATATTTTATTTTATGTGTGAATGATCTTGGTAATATGTTGCAATAAATTAATGAAACCTAGCAAAATAAAGATAAAAAACAATATGGTGCCCACTACATTCATTGCACCACAAATGCACAACCAGAATACTGTAAACACTTTTCTTAGAAGAAGAAGAAATCATCCATCTTATGTCTGTGTATGAAATTGCAGTGCTAATAACCCATGTTCTTCCTCTTTCATTTGAAATAAACATTCATTTATGCTCTTTCACTGCCTGGGAGTGCACAGTGATGTGTGTGATGCCGTCGCTCCACTGAGCAAAGGAACGGCAGGAGATCCAGTCACCTTCATACTTTTTGCTTTCTTCTGCCCTCTTGGGGCAATGGAGCCTTCCTCCAGTTCGAATACCAAAAGGCCAAGAAAAAGAACACGAAACAAAACAAGACCCTAAAAGCAGATGGTGACATAAGAGAGCCATTAGCCAAAAGAGGGGAGGAGGGAACACCCTAGGATCAAGATCAACAAAGGCTAAAGGGGATTTGGGTGGCCTTGTTGCTATCGTCACTTCAGACAGGTGACCCCCACATTTCAGCCAAATCTGGCTCCCAGGACAGACACAAAAACCAGAAGAAGGAAGATTACTTACTTCATCAGGATGAGGCCTACCACCAAGGGAACAATCAACTCAAAAGAAGCTGAAAAGAAGCAAAAATAAAAGTCAATGGGAACAAAGCAGAACCGGCCCACAATAAAGCAAGAGACGGAAAACAGGAGACAAGATTATTTCACACAGGGATGACTGATCTGTTTCCCTCCAGATGCTGCTGGACTCTAGATCCCATCTTTCCTGACCATGAGCCATGCTGGCAGGGACTGTTGAGAGTTGGAGTCCAACAATATTGGGAGAAATAAAAAAAATCCCAGTAGCACCTTAGAGACCAACTAAGTTTGTTATTGGTATGAGCTTTCGTGTGCATGCACACTTCTTCAGATACACTGAAACAGAAGTCACCAGACCCTTATACAGTGGTACCTTGGGTTAAGAGCTTAATTAGTTCTGGAGGTCCGTTCTTAACCTGAAACTGTTCTTAACCTGAGGTACCACTTTAGCTAATGGGGCCTCCCGCTGCTGCTGTGCCGCCACCACACAATTTCTGTTCTCATTGTGAATCAAAGTTCTTAACCCAAGGTACTATTTCTGGGTTAGTGGAGTCTGTAACCTGAAGCATCTGTAACCCAAGGTGCCACTGTATATAGTGAGAGGGTGGGGAGGTGTATTACTCAGAAGAGTGGTGGGAATGGGTGATTGGCTAATAGGTTTACCACACCTATTGGCTGATTGGTGTCAGTGTTTGAAAAAGAAAAGTTTCTGACCTCCTTTTTACTCCTTTGCCTAGTCCTCAGACCTTAGTTGGCACCAAAGTAGTCTTTGAGAAAGAGTATTCTTGCATAGTATTGCTGCTTTTATTCTTAAAAATTCTTCTTCTCCAACCATGACCAACAGCTTTAACACACACCAAACGCAACCAGCTTTCAACCAACCAACCAACCAACCAACCAACCAACCAACCAACCAACCAACTAACCCACACCCAACACTAACATTGACCACTCCATATATACAGGTACAATTAGGTGAAAGATTGCATGAATCATTGTAGGCCACTGACTCATGCCGGCTTAGTTCTTTTAGCATTAAAGAAACAGCGGCCAATTTTTAGCTGTGACAAATTGGCTGATAGGTTTACCACACCTATCAGCCAATCACCCATTCCCACCACCCTTCTGAGTAATACCCCTCCCCACCCTCTCACTATATATAAGGGTCTGGTGACTTCTGTTTCAGTGTATCTGAAGAAGTGTGCATGCACACAAAAGCTCATACCAACAGCAAACTTAGTTGGTCTCTAAGGCGCTACTGGAAGGAATTTTTTAATTTTGTTTCAACTACGGCAGACCAACATGGCTACCTACCTGTAACTGGAATATTAGGAGAGTCACGGATGAGACTCTCCTGTGTTGCATGGTGATATTTTCCATGAGAAATCAGAAACTTGACAGCTGCCAAGGCCATTGAGTCTTCCACAGCCCTCCCCCCGCAACTCAGTGCTGCTGAGGAGCAATGCCAGCCATCAGTGGCCACCTTCTTTTTTCTAAGTAGAAGTAAGGCTCTAGAGCTCCTGGTGCTCTGCTGGCAGTGGTGCCTATTGGGACTGGGAGAAAGGGAGGGAGACCACCAATGACAGCAGGAGCCAGAGACTGGTAGAGCCAACTAAATCCATTTATAATCCTATCGTCCTCCATGCTGAGTTCTGTAAGGGTAAAATGGAGACTAAGGAGGAGAAAGCTGGCAATCTGGGCACCACCATGTAACTAAGAAGGCTGCCAATTGGGACTGTCTGAGGGCAGACTGGGGTAGGTGGGGCAATGCCCCATTTGCCCCAGTGGACCAGCCTGCACCATCTGCTGGGAACGTAGGTCAGCAATGACTGTCCAAGAGAGGGTGGCTCTCCCTCATCCCAGGGTGGATCTACACAGGGGGGAAATGCTATAAGTAAGTCATAAATGAAATAATTATAACAAAAGAAAATATCTCTATGTAAAATCGCCCTAGAGTTTTGTGCTCTCCAGCTCCATCTGCTGTTGCATGTTTATAGCACATTTAAAATGCTGTTTTTTGACTAATGTAGCTGAGTCCCCAGTGTACAGACAGACAGAGCAGACAGAGCAAGATTTAAAAGCATTTTACAACAAAACATTGCAGTGTTGTGATTGAAATCCAGGCTGTGTGTCTTCTGCCGCTGCTTGGATCCAGATTTTCCCCAACCCCACATCACCATTCTGTTCCTATCGCTATTGTTGTCATTGCTAATCAATTTGTTGCATTTTTTGAAAGAGGCAACAGAGGGGATTTTCTAATATCGGCAGGGCTGCAAAAGTCAGGATTTCTCTGTCTGGTGGAGTCTCACCTGTTTTCAAGGAACTAATGTGGAATTGCATGGTGTAGACTCCCAGAGAATTGTTCCCAAGACAGATGATGCTGAGGTCGCCATCCGGGCTACCTGTCCAAATTAGGGAGCTGGTGACCTCATTCTTCTGGACTGAGGAAGAGACTTTCAGGTCTGCTGTGCTGGTGTTCTCAGCTACAGTCTTCCCGCCCAGTTGCCAATGGATCTGAGGTGGAGGCTTGGAGTGCAGGGAGCAGTTGCAGAGGATGTCATTGTCCTTACGCCAACAGGCAGTGTTTTTCTCGGGTTTTTTGTGAGCTTGGGGGCATCTGCAGAGAACCAAGTAGACAAGGTGAAGAACACATTCCAATCTAGCTAATGACTGCAACAGCTGCAATACCGCAATTCATCCAGTAGAGGCAGCCGGGAGCAGACACTGCTGCCACCCTACTTCCTTACTCTGTTGAATGAGGTAAAATCCTGCTTCGGCTTGGGCTCAGAAAGCAAGGAGTTTCTTTCCCCCTTGTGTCCAGTTTGAAAATAAAAGCAGAATTTACAGGAATGGTTTACAAGAACTTAAGAGCTGTGTCTCATAGAATCTTAGAGTTGGCAGGGACAGAAAGGGTAATCTAATCCAACCCTCTGCAATGCAAGAATCTCAACTAAAGCATCCCTGACAGATGGCCACACAGCCTCCAAGGAAGGAGAGTCCACCACCTCTCGTGGGAGAAAACAATGCGGCCTGGGCTTTTCCAGTCACGGAGCAGCAACAATAGCAAAAGTGGTCCCGAATGGGTTTCTTCTGCCCATGCTGCTATTAGAGGCTCAGGAACTCCTTAATGAAAAAGGGAGTTGGCCTCCCTAAATAGGAACACTACTCTAGGCAGCTACTTTCTAAAAAGAAAAAGACAATGCAGATTTTCGGTATGCCAGATGAATATCAGAGTATTGGGTTATGCAACAGCTAAACACAAGGCCCACCTATGAAGCTATCACATAGTACCTAAGAGGGGGAAGAGAAATTACTTTGCAAAATGACTTAGGTCCCCACAAGCAGCATCCTTATGGCAGCCTTTTCATTGGATAGGCAAAGGAACCATGTTCTGCATCTCCAGGTAGCAAACAGTGAGACCGTTGCCACCTGGGGATATTCCTTCATGAGATGCTCATTAGACGAAAAGGTCTTGAAGCAACCAAAGATGGGCAGGTGGGAGAGGGGCATCCAGCCATTCTCCTCCATTGTCCACACAGAACTTTTCTTCCAAAACATCAGAGCCACGTCCTGCACATCCTGCTTTATGGGCAGGACAGATATGTGAACAGAAACTTCTAAGTTTGGCCTTTGCATTTAATATTAGAGAGCTGTCATTCTGATGAGAGGTTGCATAAATATGCCCTCTCCTGGTGAATGAGGATACTCTCACAGATTTCAGACAAGAGTTATGTTCAGTGACTTGAATTTGTGGTTTTGCCCCTGGGGCTGCATTTATGCATCCTGAAACTAACTTCTTAGAAAGCTTCTGCAAATATGTAAGCTCATCATGGGGCTCCTGAACTTGTGATGAAGCTGTCAAAACCTGCATCTCACACCACTGGGCTGACATACTGTGCAATGCAGCCACAGAAGTGTACATTTGCAGAGGTCCCCTTAGTGGAAGCTTGCTGGTATTAGTTGCAGGTCAAGCCACTTAGCATACAATGGAGTTTCCCAGGTTAATGCCCCAAGGAACTTCCCACACCCCATCTCTTACATTGCACAATCACTGAAATATTCTTCCTGATTGAGCCATATGGATTCTCTGCCTGACACTGATACATCCCAGCATCCTCTGACTTAATGTTGGACAGTCGAAGAGTATCTTTACTGCCCTGCATATGGTTGTTTAGGGTCTTGTTCTTCTTCATCCATGTCACAGAGGGAATAGGTTTGCCCGGAGCTTCACAAAGCAGGCTGACGGTGTCACCTTCTCGGACCACCAGCTCTTCTTTCTGCGTGGAGAAATCTGTAAGAGAAATGCAGTTAGATCACAATAGGTCCTGGGATGCCTGATGCTAAGGAATCTTCATTCAGTGCTGAGATGTACTTGTGTATTTTGAAGAAGGATGGTTGACACCAGTCTGCAGAAGTGGGGATTCATATCTTTACAATGATTATTAATTATAATTGGTTCAGGACAGCTTTGGGCCATAGTTTTGCAAAAAGAGAGATGATCCCCTCATTTCTCTGCAAGTTCAACTGGCAAGATAATAATAATAATAATAATAATAATAATAATAATAATAATAATAAT
>JAXCMG010000016.1:456596-506629 GCA_034642415.1 Podarcis siculus
ATAATAATAATAATAATAATAATAATAATAATAATAATAATAATAATAATATCCCCTGTTTTGCCTTCCACTGGGAAGACTTGGGCCCATTTCTTTTCCTTCTCATTCCCCTTTAATACACCACTTAATGCCAACATTGGATTCTAAATGGCTTACGAAGTACAAAAACCAGTTACACAAACATTAAAATATAAACACCCGCAATTGAAATATGCAATAGAACAGTCCCATTGAATAGAAACCCCATGGCAATTAAAAGAGGAGACCCAGGTCAAGAGCCTGAAGGGTGCTACAGTGGGGAGTGAATTTTAGTTCGGGTGCAAGGATGTGTGCATGGCATGGCTGCTGGAAAGACCCACTGAGCCCAGCTCCTCCCTGTTACCGTCCAGTTTGTCTTCAACTCCCCTCCCCCAAACCACCATCCTGGGCTCTGCCCCAACTCCCAGCCATCTCTAAAACCCTTCCTCCTGCACAATCCCCACTCTGAGATCCCTAAGCAGCTATTGGCTGCCCAGTGGAGCTCAGTGAGGATGGGGATGTGCAAAAAGTCTTAAGAGTTTTGTATCTCACCAGGGTGTCCAGGCCTTGTGATTCCGATGTCCTGAGGTGGGTCTGAAACATAAGAAAACAGTGAGGGGAGCATGAAAGGAGTAAATTAGCTTGCATGGGGTAGAAAGAACTGTTGGCCATTCATGGAAGGGGGAAGCAGTAATGAGCTATGGGAGCTACTCACAGACCACTTCAAGAGAGATTGTATTCTCAACTGTTCTCCCAACTGCAGGGTATCTGACAAGGCAAGTGAGGGCTCTGCCTTGATCCTGCAAAGTAGGTGTGAAGGTGAAGCCAGAAGCAAAGGTCCAGCTCCCATTGCTGTGCTGATGGTTCTGTGCAGTTGCTGGTCCTGGCAAATTACTCCATGAGATCTGAGGCTGGCTCCATGATTCTTTCCATGGGCAGGTCCCTGGCGCCTGGCAGATGAGGGTGACGCTCTTCCCCAAAACCTGACGCTCTTCACCTCTGATAAGTTCAGGATCTTTGGCTTCTCTGCCAGCTCTGAGAAAACAAAAGTCCCCAGGATGGGATCAGAAGAAAATTCACAGACTAAAGTAACTAGGGAACAGGATACAGGAGTCCTGAATTATGGATGGTCACCAGCACTACTTTACCCCTCACTTTGCAGCAAATCCTGCCATTCTTTCATTTGTCCTTTAACAATAACTTTGTGTCTCTCCCTTAGTAGACTGATTCCCCATGCAATGGTCTGCTTTCTCTACCAATGTTGGTCAGTGTTTCTGCTCATTGTGGACTCAGCCTGGAGAGGGAGAAATCTTGATGGCTGCCACTATGCTGCTGAATATGATCCTGAAATTGGAGGACAAAGCCAGATGTGATTTGGGAGACACCGGAAGAAAAGAGGGGGGAAATGACACCTTTAATGCAGCAGCCACAGGAGGGATCTGTCTTTCATCAAAAGAGGAGCACAGGCTGAGAAGGGGTCAATTAACCCTTGAACTATTTTTTCTGAAGCAAATGGCCACCCACCAAAACTGCTCACTTGCATACAGGGGAATAGGAAGCAGGTCTGCATATCCTTTGCCATGGGGTGAGGAGCTTGGAGAGGGCAATTTCCAGGGACTCAGCTATACTGTTGCAAATAAAATGTTTCAAGTGTGTTGCAAAGTGATATATAGAAATGTGGCACTAGATGGTGATGGTGAGCCATGGCAAATTCAAAAGACCCTGATGTTGGGAAAGACTGAGCGCACAAGTAGAAGAGGATGACAGAGGACGAGATGGTTGGACAGTGTTCTCGAAGCTACCAGCATATGTTTGACCAAACTGCGGGAGGCAGTGGAAGACAGGAGTGCCTGGCATGCTCTGGTCCTTGGGATCACGAAGAGTTGGACATGACTAAACGGGTTACATAGGCTTCAGGTTACATACGCTTCAGGTTACAGACTCCGCTAACCCAGAAATAGTGCTTCAGGTTAAGAACTTTGCTTTAGGATGAGAACAGAAATCGTGCTCCGGCGGCGTGGCGGCAGTGGGAGGCCCCATTTGCTAAAGTGGTGCTTCACGTTAAGAACAGTTTCAGTTTAAGAACGGACCTCCGGAATGAATTAAATACTTAACCCGAGGTACAACTGTATTGAAAAATTGCAGAGTGCTAAAACAGACCATAAAATTTGTGAAATACCATGCAATGGTGACAAAAAATGAGTTGGGGGGAAGGCAAATGATGGGGCTGTGGAAGCCCTGTTTGTATTCTGTAGACCCCCAGGGCTTAATGGACTCCTAATTGGGAACCACTGATCTAAACTGATCTAAACTCAGGTTCATGATTTGTTTCTCTCCAAAAGAAACCATGAGCTGTAGCATAGGCTTGCTTTTTAGTTACGGTAACTGCTCATGGTTTGTTTGAGGCTCAGACATTAAGCTGAGGCTTAATCTCCTGTAAAACCACCTGCCCCACACCAGCAAGGGGAAGGTTCTCCACCTCCATGCTAAGCCAAATCAAGGCTTAGCTCTGTGCAGAACAGCAGCAGGAGAAACAGGGGAGGAGCAAAGTGCCCCTAATTTTAGCCCTGTGCCTCAACCCTCTGTGCACTCACCTTAAAACCAGTCAGCTATGGGAAAGTGACCTGGTTTGAGGCCTGAACAAGATAAGAGGCACGCCTGTTGCTCTGCCCACACTTGCTTGAGGCTCCATCCATGTGTGCTTCTGGCCCTGCCCACCACTTGCATGTGGCCCCTGGAATGAGGCCCATGAACGAAAGAAATGCCCCCCACCCAAAGCACCCTCTGGTCCTAGAATTCAGGATGCAGTGGATTGGGACAATGTTCCAGATTTGCACTGAGGCTGATTTCAAAGGTGGCAAGAGAACATCTCTCTGCTTCTCCTGCCATTGAGAAAGCTGTGGAGAGAAGCTGGGGGAATGAGAAGAAGCAGGTGATGGGATGGCAGCTGGAAGTAAAGGAGAAAATGCCTCCAGTTTCCTGTTTTTCGACACTGTCAGCATAGAATCCATGAGTGAGTTCTTCCCTCTAGTGAGCTGTGTAAAGTATTCAGACATTTGGAGATGCAAATGTTCTAATTTTGGCATTACAATAATGGAGAGGAACAGGAAGCGTGGAACACTTGTACCTCCTGTCCCTTTGGCATCAGCATAATGTCCAGAGGTTTAGGCATATTTGTAGGCAGAGCCTTTCCCCCCTTTACAGCATGAAAGAGCACAAAACAGGGAATGAGGAAGCAAATAAAAAAGTAGGAAACCTCTTACCTGTCACAGAAACACGAGGTAAAATATAACCAGAATAGCTGAATTTTAAGTTTCCTTTGTCAGTTCGAAAATAGTACTGCCCTTCATCCAGATTCTGAACATCATTGATGCTAAAGGAACAGTCACCTTCTGATGGATTTCCAGTCAACTGGAAACGATTCCCAGCAAATGAGGCAATGCTTTGATCCTTGTCACTACTGGCAACAACACTACCAGCATTTGGGTGCCACTTGTTGTGAATATAGGACGAAACACCATCGGTCTTAATCCAGTAGACGTATAATTCCCCAGGATACAGATCCTCAGAAGTGGGATAAGTGAAGTTGCAGGGAATGTGAACACAGAGACCTCTCTGCACGGTGACAGCCTTTAGCACTTTAAGATCATATTCCGGCTTCTGACTCCGCAGACCTGCGAAAGGAAAGAAAGAAGGTGTTTCACTGGTTTGTGGGCTGATGCTTAGCGAAGACCAGTTTTGCAGCTGACCCTCTTGCCAGCATACTGTACACCTCGAGAAGAACATTCTGCACAGTCAACAGCACCAAAACATCAAGGGTTGTCTGGAGCAGCAGCGCCTGGGGATTGTGGTGGGTCTCCAGTCCCAGGACTTCCCAACCACCCACCACAGTAGCAGGACCTCAGGGGGAAGTGTTTCCTGGGCCAGGGCAAGAAGGAGGAGGACATTCAGGTGTGAGTGTCTAGCAGGTGCCTCAGGACTCACCATTTCCAAGTTTTCAAATTCTTCACTCTTAAAATAAACCATGAAGTGAGCAAAACCTAGGAGGTACATAGGAAGCAGGGCTGGCCGCAAGAGGTGGGATGGTTGGGTGTCTGTCAAGAGCCCTTATCCCAGTAGGGACTCAATGATAAGAACCCTCTGGAGCTCCTGCAGTGAGGAGGGAGAATCTGTGAGGAAGGGGCATGCGTGGAGGGTGTCTTGATCAAGGACCACCCAAAACCTGGACCTGATCAGAAGCTGCCTTATGCTGAGTCCATCCACTGGTCCATCTACTCTGATGGGTAGTGGCTTTTCAGGATCCCAGATAGGAACCTCCCCCAGCCCTATCTGGAGATGCTGAGGGTTGATCCTGGATCTTTTTGCATACAAGTTGTTGTTGCTGCTGCTGCTGTTTATTTATACCCTGCCTTTTTTGCCTGACAGGTATCCAGGTGGCTTACAGATAAACATACAGTGGACGCTCGGGTTGCAAACGTCATCTGTGCGGGATGCATGTTTGCAACCCGCAGCGGCACGTCTGTGCATGCGCGGGTTGCAATTTGGCGCTTCTGCGCATGTGTGATGGCCGAAACCCGGAAGTAACCCGTTCTGGTACTTCCAGGTTTTGGCAGGTCCGTAACCCGAAAAAACGCAACCTGAAGTGTCTGTAACCCGAGGTATGACTGTATAAACAGCTGAGGGGGAAATAGTCACTAAAAACGATTAAACATCGTACAATCAAAACTATACACATACACTTGAAACATACATATAATTACAATGAAAACAGTGCAGCACCATCCCTTTCATTAAAAAACTGTCAGTTTCCAAAAGGAAGTTCTCCTCCACTGAGCCACGGCCCTTCCCTCTTGGGACATAGCACTCAGAAGAGCAAATTTTCTCATTTCTGCACTCCAGGGATGGATAATATGTGACCCTTCAAAAGTTGGGAGTTGGTTGTGCTGGCTGCAGGTTCCCCAGCCACCATATCTACCTTTGCAGAGAAAGGCAAGAATCAACAGTGTCACCGTCGCCATGGATGAGGCTGGGTTCTTCACCTCCCAGGTGAGGCTCATGAGTCCTCTGGTCTTTCTGCCTCTTGGCATCTTTTCTGAACTGGAGGCTTCTTTCTGAGGATGGAGCTCTGGGGCAAAGAAATAAGAGAAGAGGAGCATGAGGCACTAAGTGAGCTGTGCTGGCTGCAGCAGGGAGTGTGCTTGGAACTCATAGATTCTGGAAGAATAAAAATATGCAAGCAGTTTTCGCCACAAAGTCTCCCATTCGAATTTGACCATCTACCGTGAATTCAGACGCCAGGGTCATAAGGGCCACTAGCCACAGCCACACTTTTCCTGTTTATAATGCAGGGTTAAATTAGCCAAGGAGTTGGAAACCTCAAGCCATGGGGGGAGGGGGCCAAATGTGGCCCTCCAGTCCTCTGTATCTGGCCCTTGAAATTCTTACTAGGCTCTACACCTTTTCACTCCACATCCTTCTTGAGAAATAGCTTGCCTGGAATGTGCCCCCGGTTGGTGAGAATGCCCTTTTGCTTTCCTGGATTGAGGAGAAATGTGCATGGAATGGTAGTGGCTATAGAAACCTCTGGTTTTTTTGCTGTACAAAGGTAAGAATTTTGTCAGTTGCTCCACCCACTCTGATCCTGCCCACTGCTGGCATATGAGCCCAGGAAGCTTGTCCATGAGGGAGTGTAGTAGAGCTGAGGGAGTCTCCATACTCACACACAATCACACACACACGGAGTGGAGCTAGTCGCTTTCCACAGGCACCCAGGCACCAATAGAGTCATGCTCCTGAGGTATCTCACACAGGAACGCAAAGGAAGCTCGCACCCTGGTGAGAGGGCCACTGTGGAATCTGAGCTAAGGAGCCAAGTGCATCTGTTTGTGTGTGTTTGTTGGGCAGCAATGAATGGAGAAGAAGGAGAAGACTGAAGAGAAAGGAGGACCCAATTGCCACCCCTCCCTTTGATAGTTCCATGTTGTTTCCACAGGTGAAATTTCTCATCTCAGGTTGCTATTTGCCACCCTTGTGAGGCAAATAGCAGCTTGCGGGGGAGGATGAGCCCTCACTGATGTGGACATGTGGAGAACTAAAGACTGGGGAAATGGGACACGGAGAGAAACCAGGGGGAGTGCTCTGGCCGGGAGCTTGAAAGTGGAGGTCTGTACCTAGAAACACAGCACAAAAACCATGGATGAACCCCTTGCTATGTGTAGCTGAACCTGCAGAATAAATGCAAGAAACAGGAGAACTACCCCCCTCCAGAACCTTCTGATTCTTGCCTGAGTTTTGTTCTGCAATAGTCGCCCTTGGGGAAAACAGCCTCTTTTGCTCATTTCTCTGAGATTGGGAGAGAGAGAGAGAAAGTGAAACAGAAAGAAAGCTGCCTTTAACAGCAGAGCAAGCCCAAGACATTTTGGTATTTGAAGTGGAGCAGAAAATGGCATACAAACACACACACACACACACACTCCACAAAACAAAATACAAGGTGCTAGTATTAAAGGCCAGTCAAATTATTTTGACACACCACCTTAAATCAGCTTTCTGCCTGAAGCAGCTCCCTCACCCTGCCCAATAGTAGGGTTGGCTCTGCTCACCAACCCTCAAAAGAACCTCCCAAACATTTGCTTACTGAACCACTTCTTCTGAACTGTGAATCCTCAGAAGGATAGCTTACCCCTCACAGAGCTACGATTGAGAGCAGCTTTTAAAAAATGACCTTTCCTGGGATACTTTTGGGGCTGCTTTAAATGTGTAGTGTGTATGCAGCCTTAGATTCAGGTTCAGTTTCTGGCTCAGCAGACATACCTCTAGACAGACTCAGAATTCCCTTTTCTCTCCTCACCTCTGCGATTCAACTTGAAGCGGTGAGCGAGGAACCTCCTTGTTGCTTCTGCCTTTCTGTCTGTGGTGCTGGACCTCTGGGAGAATTTCGCTGAACTTAGAAGGGAATTAGGTAATAGGAACCGGAAAAGCAGAAGTCTCAGAAGACGGTTTAGTCAAACAGGATGTAAGCAGACTTAGATTCTCGGGCATCTTCCCCTTCTCTGCTCTGCTGTTGCATCGTGAGTGTTGGAGAAAGCCTCTCCCTCTCAGGCTAATCCCATATGGCCTAGGGGGCGGGGCCCAGGCTCACCTTCGCTCAGCTTTAAAAGGCCTCAGTGAGGACTGGGACATCTCTGCTGCTGCATCGTGAGTGTTGGAGAAGGCCTCTCCCTCTCAGGCTAATCCCATCTGGCCTAGGGGGCGGGGCCCAGGCTCACCTTCGCTCAGCTTTAAAAGGCCTCAGTGAGGACTGGGACATCTCTGCTGCTGCATCGTGAGTGTTGGAGAAAGCCTCTCCCTCTCAGGCTAATTCGATCTGGCCTAGGGGGCGGGGCCCAGGCTCACCTCCGGGATAGCTTTAAGGACACTGGTGCTGCTGCAGCAAATTTTAAGATGCTTGTATATATTTTAAGGTGTTTTAAAGGTGTTAAAGGTGTTTTTATTGTTCACTTTGTTGTACCACCGTGAATGGTGGTTTTTATCTATGTATTTTTGTTTTGTTCCATTTTGTTTTGTTTTGGGGTTGGACATTGAGTGGGGTGGGATTGATTCTGTTTGGGCATAATTGTTTTCAGTTGTTTTGTTTTTCTATTTTGTAAATGGAGGTTAGTATGAGGCTTGGGATTGCTACCGTGATGGGGCGGGGGAGGTATGGCGGTGGGGGCAGATGTTATAGGCGAAGGGGATCGAGATACGGATATGCTCGTACC
Organism: Podarcis siculus; assembly: GCA_034642415.1. Classification (NCBI taxonomy): domain Eukaryota; kingdom Metazoa; phylum Chordata; class Lepidosauria; order Squamata; family Lacertidae; genus Podarcis; species Podarcis siculus. The sequence continues at coordinate 464,375 of JAXCMG010000016.1, forward strand.
CCTTCCAATCTGCGCCCCATCCCGAGAGACGAGGGTAGGGTGAGCAAGGATTACTCACCTCCTTCACTGGTGTTGTGCAATGCCAGGTCTATAGGCAATAAAACCGCCACCCTGCGAGATTTCTTTATCTCGCAGGGGGTTGACCTGGCTTGTGTGACGGAGACCTGGGTGCGCGAAGGGGTAACTGTTACCTTACGAGAGATGGCGCCCCCGGGTTTCTCCATCCTCCACCAGTCGCGGACTGTGGGCCGGGGGGGAGGGGTGGCAGTATTAATCCGGGAAGATTGTTCTTTCAGGGCTCTACCATCGCCATTGATCCCCGGCATTGAATGTGTTGGCCTAGTGTGGGGCTCCGAGGAGAGCTTGGCTGTCTGGCTGGTGTACCGGCCACCTAGCGCACCAGCAGCCACCCTGTCAGGCCTATTGGAGGCAGTGGCTGGCTGGGCCTTGGAGTTCCCTAACCTATTGGTATTGGGAGACTTCAACTTCCATGCTGATGCCACTCCCTCCTCACAGGCTCTGGACCTGGTGTCTTCCATGGCGACACTAGGGCTCTCCCAGTTTGTTTCGGGCCCCACACATCAAGCAGGCCATACGCTGGATTTGATCTTTGGCGCCGGTATGGATGTGATCATGTCTCCTTCGATGAAGGTGCCATGGTCTGATCACTACGCTCTGAAAGCCAGGATTGACTTTCCACCCCCACCCTGCTTAGGTGGCGAGCCGATTTGGGCTCGCCCGCAGAGGCTGATGGACCCTGATAGATTCCGTCAAGCCTTGCGGGACCTTGCTCCCCCTGGCGACTCATTGACTGAGCTTGTTGAGGGCTGGAATACCCAGCTCCTGGCAGCCATCGATGAGATCGCACCTAAGCGCCCTCTGCGACCCCGCAGAAACCGGGCTCCCTGGTTTACCGAGGAGCTTCGGAAAATGAAGCAGGACCTCAGACGGCTAGAGCGAGTATGGCGGGGTGCCCGTGACGGAGCCTCAAGAACATCTTATAGGGTTTTTATGAAAACCTATGAGATGGCAGTGAAGGCCGCTAAGAAGTCCTACTTCTCGGCCTCCATTGCATCCGCTAGCTCTCGCCCGGCGCAATTATTTAGTATAATTCGATCTTTAACGTCCCTTGAAGGACAGCCAAATTTAAATAATAATCTGACACACAGCTGTGAGGCATTTGCGAGCTTTTTTGCGGAGAAGGTCCTGCTGCTCCGCCATGACCTCCCTGCCAATTTGGATACAATAAAGGAACTGGAGGCCCCTCGACTGTCCTCGGGTCCAGTATTGGACCACTTTGACCGGGTATCTCCAGCCGATGTGGACAGATTCCTCCAAGCTGGAAAGCCCACCACCTGTCCTCTTGACCCGTGCCCGTCATGGCTGATTAGGGCGTGCCCAGACGAGGTGCGGGGCCCCCTGGGGGATATCATCAATTTGTCCCTTGGCACCGGGATATTCCCAGGGGAACTGAAGGAGGCGGTGGTGCGTCCGCTCTTAAAGAAAACATCATTAGATCCCTTAGATCTATCCAATTACCGCCCGGTCTCGAATCTTCCATTCCTGGGTAAGGTGATTGAGAGAGCGGTTGCTGAACAGCTTGGTAGGTTTCTGGATGAAACATCTGCTCTGGATCCATTCCAGTCCGGCTTCCGCGCTGGTCATGGGACCGAGACGGCTCTGGTCGCCCTAACAGATGATCTCCGCAGGCAGCTGGATCGAGGCGGGTCGGGGCTGCTGATTCTTCTAGATCTGTCAGCAGCCTTTGACATGGTCGATCATGAACTCCTGGACCACCGCCTTGCCGACGTGGGGATCCAGGGCACAGTCCTTCAATGGCTGCGCTCGTTTCTCTCTGGTCGGGGACAGAGGGTGGCGCTTGGGGGGGAATTGTCATCGCTCCACTCCTTGGTGTGTGGAGTGCCTCAGGGTGCGATTCTCTCCCCGATGCTTTTTAACATCTTTATGCGCCCCCTCGCCCAGCTTGTCCGGAGTTTTGGGCTGGGTTGCCATCAGTATGCTGATGACACCCAACTCTATCTGTTGATGGATGGCCATCCTGATTCGGCCCCAGACACACTGACCAGATGTCTGGAAGCTGTGGCTGGATGGTTACGTGGGAGCCGGTTGAAGTTAAATCCTTCGAAGACAGAGGTCCTCTGGCTGGGGCGGGACGATATGGGATCGAGGGGGCAACTCCCATCTCTTGCGGGGGTGCAATTAGTGCCAGCACCGTCCGTTAAGAGTTTGGGTGTAATCTTCGATACCTCCCTCTCTATGGAGGCGCAGATTACAGCTATAACAAAGGCGGCATTTTTTCATCTCCGCCAAGCTAAACAGTTGGCCCCTTATCTCTCTCGCCCTGACCTAGCCACTGTGATCCATGCGACGGTCACCTCCAGACTGGATTATTGTAACTCACTCTACGTGGGGCTGCCCTTGAGACTGACCCAGAAACTCCAGCGGGTGCAGAATGCTGCAGCGAGACTCCTTACGGGGTCCTCGCTGCGAGATCACATTCACCCGGTGCTATACCAGCTGCACTGGCTCCCGGTGGAGTATAGGATCAGGTTTAAGGTGCTGGTTTTAACCTTTAAAGCCCTATACGGCCTAGGACCCTCGTACCTACGGGACCGCCTCTCCTGGTATGCCCCACAGAGAAACCTACGGTCTGCAAACAAAAACATCCTCAAGGTCCCAGGCCTCAGAGAGGTTAGGCTGGCCTCAACTAGAGCCAGGGCCTTCTCGGCTGCGGCTCCAATCTGGTGGAATGCTCTGTCACAAGAGACTAGGGCCCTGCGGGACCTGACATCTTTCCGCAGGGCCTGCAAGACAGAGTTGTTCCACCAGGCCTTTGGTCAGGGCGCAGCCTGACTCCCTCCTCTGGCAACCTGCACAGAATTTTGCCTAATCGGTTGCCATCAATTTGATTTTAATTAATTTTTATAATGAAATATTTTTAGAATGTGTGATTATTCAACTGTTTTATTTGATTATTTGATTGTTGTTAGCCGCCCTGAGCCCAGCTTCGGCTGGGGAGGGCGGGATATAAATAAAATTTATTATTATTATTATTATTATTCTATTGTTATGGGAAATCATTTACAAAAATCTGCATGGAATGATTCTGTGACTTGGGGGCAATGTCCCACAGGGTCTTTTCTGTCCTAGCACCTGGGATTTTCTTCCATGGAGGTGGTATTTCACTAGCAATGGTGCCCCATACCCTGGTTTTTCTGCTTCTTAAATTTATTTTGGAATGTTCTTTAGATTTCTAAACAGAGCTTGGCTCTCAGCGTTTTTAAAATGATTGTTTTGATCTTCTTCTGTTAACTGGAATTATTGTTCAATTCATTTGGAGTTAGCCATTTTGGCAGAAGGTAACAGTGGGGAAATGTGGTCAGTGTTTTGGGCTCCCACTGGATAAAAGCCCTGGTTCTACTTCTGACTTCTCCCTGTCTTCTGCCTCTCTGATACTTTTCACACAGGAGAAAATGGTAACAGTTTTGAGGCAACAACAACAACCTGTCAACATAAAGCTGTTTATTGGGCTTCTGCACACAACATAAAAAGGGAAATGGGCTTCGAGACAGACAGGGTCAAGTAAAACAAAACAACCTCTAACCTTGCCATCCATGGCTGCCCCAAGACATTTGTCTGCCTGAAGCAAAGAGCAAGATTTCTTCCCCACCCCATGCTCTTGTTCCACATACAGAAGCTGACCTGACTGGCAGTCAGGTCTTACTTCAGCACTGGGGGTGGGACAGCAACTACCCCAGTACAGTCATAGCTTTTGTTACGTTCGGTTCAGCTTACGTCTTTTCAGGTTGCGTCCCACGGAAACCCGGAAGTACTGGAAAGGGTTACTTCCGGGTTTCACCGCTCGCGCATGCGCAGATGCTCAAAATGACGTCACATGCATGCGCAGAAGCGTGAAATTGCGACCCGCACGTGCGTAGATGCGGGTTGCATTCCTTTCAGGTTGCGAATGGGGCTCCGGAACGGATCCCGTTCGCAACCAGAGGTACCACTTCAAGGCAGCAGGTTAACTTAAGGAGTGTAGGACACACTTCAGAGAAGAATCCTAGATCAATGGCAGAATATCTGCTTGGCATAGAGAAGGTCTTAGGTTCAGTCCCCAGCATTTCACCATAGGGCTGGGAATGCTCCCTGTCTGATTCACTGCAGAGCAGTTGCCAGTCTGTGCAGACAATATTGGGTTTGCTGGAACAATTATATGATGCAGGAAAAGGCAGCTTCCTATATTCCTCTGCATGGAAGCTTTTCCTCCAGCATCACTTGCTGCTCTGCCTGCCATCTATTGGCTACATACTCAAAAGAATTCCACCAGCATGTATCAATTGAGTAGATCTGGCATGCAGAAAGGTGGTGGGATTGTATGACCTGGGCTGCCTGCCTCTCTGCACATCGCAGTCATGCCTCCTGGGAGGAATTGGGAGAAGATGGCAAAGTGTGACAGCTGCTGGCCTAAGCCAGCAAGAAAGAAGCACTGGAGGATCCCCAGGCAAGGATGGGAGAGAAACTGAGTACTGCCAATTTCCCACTTTCCTAAACAATATGCAAATCGAAATGCAACTGTCCTTCAAATTCTTATTTCCCCAAATGTTGCAATGCAGTTCTCCAACTGAATGTGGATGTGAAAGCATTAAAGGAGACTCCTTGCAAAAATGTGCATTAGACCACATGGCGCACAAAAGGAGGAATGCACTCTAGGTTACTGACACATTTTCACAATGTCTTAAAAAAGAAGAAGAAGAAGCCAATTGATGCCAAAAGAACTGGACAACTCAACATAAGATTGGCAAAGTGAGACATGGAACTGGACAAATTATTCCATTCCTAGCTCCAAACCAGCATAGCGAATGATCAAGGACAATAGGGGCTGCAGTCGAGGAACATCTAGAGCAGGGTTTCCCAAACTTGGGTCTCCCGCTGGTTTTGGGCTACAGGTCCCATCATCCCTAGCTAGCAGGACCAGTGGTCAGGGATAATGGGAACTGTAGTCCAAAAATAGCTGGAGACCCCTGTTTGGGAAACTCTGATCTGGAGGGTCAAATGTTTTTCATCCCAGTTATAATCCTAAAAGCTGTCCAAGGAACAATCAGCCTGGTTTGTTATAATGTCAAGGAAATACTTCAAAACAAGGTAATCGAGTACTGCATTCTTTGTCAACTTGAGGAAGAAGGATTCAGACATTAAAAGCATCTTTTTTCTTCACTGTATGTTGTCCATTACATCCACTACACCACAAACTCACATCCAGAGTACTTCAAATTTTTTTTGTATTAAAATAAATAAGTCCAGCTGATGTCTGTGTATGGAATAAGGTAAAGGTAAAGGTACCCCTGCCCGTACGGGCCAGTCTTGACAGACTCTAGGGTTGTGCGCCCATCTCACTTAAGAGGCCAAGGGCCAGCGCTGTCCGGAGACACTTCCGGGTCACGTGGCCAGCGTGACAAAGCTGCATCTGGCGAGCCAGCGCAGCACACGGAAACGGCGTTTACCTTCCCGCCAGTAAGCGGTCCCTATTTATCTACTTGCACCCGAGGGTGCTTTCGAACTGCTAGGTTGGCAGGCGCTGGGACCGAGCAATGGGAGCGCACCCCGCCGCGGGGATTCGAACCGCCGACCTTTCGATCGGCAAGCCCTAGGCGCTCAGGCTTTTACCCACAGCGCCACCCGCGTCCCTTGTGTGTATGGAATAGCAGTGCTAATAATCCATGTTCTTCCTGTTTCATTTGAAATAAGCATGTTGTTGCTCTTTCCTTGCATGGGCCGAGGACATCCAAGAGTGCACAGCCATGTGCGTGATGCTGCAGCCTCCACTGAGCAAAAGAACTACAGAAGATCCAGGCAACATCATCCTTAATGCTTGCTTCTGCCCTCTTCTGTGAATTGAGCCGCCTTCTGGTTTGATCAGCAAAAGGCCAAGCATCTTATGTTGTCAAACAGGCATTTTGAAATGAGGAAATCCACTTAAGTAGACTCGGACACTGAAAGGAAGAGGGTTTCATGCAGTAAAACCAAGGCTTCTCTTTGCAATAGAGCTTAGAAGTCCATGTCAAAAACGCTACACATGCACAGTCACACACCCAGTGTTTAAAGAGTGGTCAACACTTTTCAATATATTGGTTGTATATGGAAGAGTTTGCATTCATGGTGGGATCAAGAGTAGCCCCATTTGCTGTGATGCCAAACAGAAATAATTTGTCCAGAGGTGCAAATAAATAAATTTCCAAGTAAGGTTAGAAATATGAGAAGTATGGTAAATGTACAGAATGATTTGGGTGGTATGAAAAGGATACGAAGCAAAAAACAAAATAAATAAGGAACCATGGAGAGGTGGAGGCGGAAGTCTTTTGATACGAGACTTAACAAAAGAAACTGTAAGGTGTGTATATTAAGTCTGTGAAAACGCCATAATAATAATAATAATAATAATAATAATAATAATAATAATAATAAAGATTGTTACTATTGTTGTTCTTTGTTATTATTGTTATTCCTGAATTCTGACTTTTGTCCGTTATTGGGGATCTCTGTTTTAATGGTGGTAATTTATCATGCTGGTGTCCTATCTTTGTATACAGCTTAAAGGTAAAGGTAAAGGGACCCCTGACCATTAGGTCCAGTCGTGGCCGACTCTGGGGTTGCGGTGCTCATCTCGCTTTATTGGCCGAGAGAGCCGGTGTACAGCTTCCAGGTCATGTGGCCATCATGACGAAGCCACTTCTGGCGAACCAGAGCAGCGCACGGAAACACCGTTTACCTTCCTGCCGGAGTGTACCTATTTATCTACTTGCACTTTGACGTGCTTTCGAACTGCTAGGTTGGGTGGAGCAGGGACCGAGCGACGGGAGTTCACCCCGTCACGAGGATTCAAACCACCGACCTTCTGATCGGCAAGTCCTAGGCTCTGTGGTTTAACCCACAGCGCCACCCGCGTCCCTTGTATACCGCTTAGAGGTTCTTAAATATGAAGCAGTTTAAAAACAATAAGAAATAAATAAGTGATATTCCTTCTCTCCAGCTCAAGGGGATCTGGGGAAAATGTGTTTGCTTTATCGTCCAAGCCCATCCTGTGTTTCAGCCCAAACTGATGAACCTTCATACGTTGTTGGACTTTAACTCCCATTATCTCTACCTAATAAGTGTATCTGAGGTCTCAACACTTGGGCCACCTCACGAGAAGAGAAGACTCCCTGGTAAAGACCCTGATGTTGGGAAAGATTGAGGGCACAAGGAGAAGGGGATGACAGAGGCATAGCTGTCAATGTTTTCCTTTTTTTAAGGGAAATTCCCTTATTCCGAATAGGATTCCTCACAAGAAAAGGGAAAAGTTGACAGCTATGAACAGAGGACGAGATGGTTGGACAGTGTTCTCGAAGCTACCAACATGAGTTTGACCAAACTGTGGGAGGCAGTGGAAGACAGGAGTGCCTGGCATGCTCTGGTCCATGGGGTCACGAAAAGTCGGGCACAGCTAAACGACTAAACAACAGCAATAAGTGTATCGTGACTCTAAAGAGTCGGACTAGCAGGCTATACTTGGTCAGGAGTAGCAACCTACATTTGCCTCTGAGATTTTCAGCTGCTACAGGCAACAATGCATAGGAATTCAAGGTCAGGTCTGGGGGACTTACTTCTGGCAATTGGTTGGGTAGGAACTTTACTTTTTTAGGCTGCAAAATCTTTCATCCCAAGGCAGGTGATGTTCTGGCCATTGATCCAGGCTCTGTTTCCAGCACAGGAAGCTGGTCGCACTATTTTCCTGGACCTGAGGGGTCCTCAGGTGCTGTTTTCAAAGAGGGTCTCTCCATCCACTTGCTGCAGGCCTGGAGCTCAGGGAGCAGGTGCAGAGGAGGCCATTCTCCTTATGCCAACACACAGAATTTCTTTGGTTGCTGCTGAGCCTGGAGCCACCCAGGAAGGAACAGGGCGAGTGATTTCTAGGAAATTTCTAGGAAATCCTCTACCACTCTACAAGAGTAAACCAAATGCTTAGAAAGTGGGTTCAGTGAATGAGTTCCATCAGAAAAGAAGCAGTGAGGAGGGGGCACTGGATTCCTCCATTGCCTCTTTGACAGGGAAACCTAGAATCACAGAATCACAGAGCTATAGTGTTGAAAGTGACCCTGAGGGGCATCTAGTTCAACCCCCTGCAATGCCGGAATCTCAGCAAAATCATACAAAACAGATGCCCACCCAACCTCTGCTTGAAAACCTCCAAGGGAGGAGAGTCTACAACCTGAGGGAGACCATTCCACTGTTGAACAGCTCTTACCATCAGAAAGTTATTCTTAATGTTTAAGGAAGTTCTTCTGGATTGAAGGTGAAATGGTGGTGGGAAAAGGAAGAAAGGTTCAGGATTGCTCTCCCATCAGTTTTCTGCTAGAAAGGTCCCTCCCAGATCCTTTAAAGATTGCCAACAAGCACCTATATTGGGGGGAAATGGGTCTGCCAGAGCCACAGGTAGTTCTGCCCTAGTGTGGGAACATTAGTTGTCTCATTGTAATCAAAGTAGAACCAAACCAAACCAAACGTGAAATCTGGAATAATGTCTTGATGGGTTGGGGAACATGCTGGATGCTGTGGAGAGAACAGAAATATAGGGATATTTTTCCTTCCTGTGATGATGCTGTGATTTGGGATTACACAACAACATTGATTGATGGCTAGCATAAGCTAGTGGAGAATACTACTTTGTACTGTACCAGAGTAAAGGCCCATCTAGGAGGGTCAACTATTGTAAGCTTCTTTATCCCAACAGCCCTACAACCAACACTGGGAGCAAACTGAAATATGCACTGTGCCTAGGAGAACTTAATTTGATCACAATTAAATTGAGACTGTGGCAGGGATGGTGAGTTTCTGAACCTCCAAAAGCTGCTGGACTTCAGCTCTCTTCATCCCCCCTGCCCATTTTCCAACACGGCAGGAGCTAAGGTTAGGTAGGTTTGAATGGCATCTGAAGACCCAGTGATTCCACTTCTACAGCTTCAACATTGGTCATCTTCTTCCCCTGCTCTCGCCACCTCTGTATAGCCTGGTGAAGAGTTCTGGAGAAATCTTGCACATCATTTTCTGACATTTTGGTTGGCCTGAAAAAGGTCTTACTCTAATGTGGATTTGGGAGGGTTTTCATAATGGGCCAACGTGGCTAACTTTGATTTTCATGTACACACCTCCCTCTTCCTGGACCAAGAACCAGACTTGAAATCAAAGTAGAGGAAATTCATTCAGAATGTGATAAAAATGCAGAAGAGGCAAATTTGAACACACTGAACAATTGTGTTCTCTTCCTTTGGGAAGAGAGAATGCTACTGAATTAATTAGAAAAGAAATGGGTTTATGAAATCCTTATCATATTTTTTCCCACTGACTTATTTCGCTGAATAATCTGCCTGTGCACATTCTGATTAACTCAATATGAGTTGCACAATTATGCAAGTGAAATCATTTTGAAATCTGTGGCTAGCTAGCCATGATGGCTCTTTTCTAACTCCAATGTTGGAGGCAGTATGCCTCTGAGTACCAGTTGTTAGGGATCACAAGTGGGGATCACTGCTACTGTGCTCAGGTCCTGGTTGCAGGATTCCCAAAAACATCTGTCTGGGCACTGAGAGAACAGGATGGTGCACTCCCTCAAACTGACAAAAGTACTGGGCAGTGATCGATAAGAGCCTCAATTGCTTAATTCCTGCCTGCGCATGCAACTGTAAAAGGTACAAGAGTCCTACAATTAAAGAAGTCCGCAAATCTATTCTACGTTTCCTCAGGCAGGGCCAATGTCAGGGTTTAACATCTGTAGCCAGCATGCTGAAAACTCAGCATCCTTGGAGGGAACTCTGGCAATCTTGACTCACCAGGGAGAAGTGCCTCTCCCCTTATTGCCAGCCCATGCCTCAAAATCTGCTCAGGATGCTCTATTGATAGTCCTGCCCACCATCATATTTCTCTGGTTGTGGAATTCCCTCCCATGGGAGATACACTCGCAGACCCTCCAAGTGTCCCTATTTTCCAGGGACACTCCCAGATTTACAGAAGCCATCCTGGTTTCTGATTTGATCCCAAAATGTCCTGCCTTTCCTTCTCTATCTGAGAAATGATGGAGGGTATGGAGTTATCCGACCCCCGAGCCATCCGAAAGAAGCCATGTATGGGAAGTTTTTCAAGGTTTAATGTTTTATTATTTTCCATATATGTTGGAAGCTGCTCGGAGCGGCTAGGGCAACCCAGTCAGATGGGCGGGGGTATAAATAGTAAAATTATTACTATTTATATTGTTACAGAACAGGACATCCCTATTTTCATCAGAGAAACGTTGGAGAGTATGCACTCATCCCCCTTACTGACATCTCTTTGGCACCTGCTGAAAACATTTTCATTCCATCCACCACACATGTGCAGAGATGGGTGGCCATTTGAACCTTTTCTATGCTTTATTCCTGTGGAATAATCGACTTCCATCAGCCTCAGCCAGCATAGCCAGCTGTACCAGATGATGGAAGCTGTAGTCCGGCAAACCCCTGCCCTGGTTGAGTTCAGTGCTGTTTCACCTCCCAACATTGTCCATCTCAAGGTTGCACTTTCCATAGTTGTGAAGGGAGTAGCTTCAATCTTGGGCCCCCTGGTATTGTTAGTCTACAACTCCCACCATCCCTGATCATTGGCTGTGTGTGTGGGACCCTGGGAGTGACAGTTCAATGCCTGGGGACCCAAAGTTGAAGAACGCTGATCTAGGAGACCTGGTCTTCAAACACATCTTAGCTGCCTCTGGTGCCCAACTTGTGTGATTCACCCCTAATCACAAGGCAACTTCAATCCACTTGTCTAAAAATTGTTGGGTTTTTTGTGAAAGATTGATTTCACACCCTAGCCACCCCTGCTGCCCAGCCTGAGTAGCCCACCTCTACTCACTAGGTGACTTCTTTTGTCTCAAAAATTGTTAGAGGTGGAGAAGTTTCGTTTTTTAACATTCTGATTTGAACTTCAACATACCGAACTGATGTGGAGAAAGACCAGAAGGGCACAGAGTACTTTAGTTGGAACTAAATGACTCTTACGCAATACTCTTTTTTCCTGATAACGGATTCTCTGCCAATCCAATTTCCTTCTTGCAGACACGCTGAAACGTCTTGCAGGTGTTACTCTCTGAAAGTAAACCCTTTTCTGCCTATATAAATATCTTCCAGAAAACTCCTCCAACAGTCTGCAGGAAGAAATCCAAGAGACTGAAGGACAACTCGTCTGGCTTAGAAGGTAAGCACACATAGCTTGAGAGGAGGGTGTCCAGTTTCCCCTAACACTGGATTCACTTCTTTAGCATGTATATATCTATCAGGTGTATCTTTCACAAACATTGCATCTCTAAATTGGGAAAGCTACATGGGCTAGATTTCTCTCTAGAATGCGTGTGTTAAAGGCACAGGACTTTGTGGCTGAATCTGCTTCCCCCAAGGTGTCCTGGGAATTGCACTTTGCTAAGGGGGCTGAGAGTTGTTATTAAGCACAATAGCTAAGAATGGGGAGAAATTGTATTCATTTCTCATTTGAACATTCATAATTTGAATTCATTTCATAATTTGAACATTCTGAAACAAGAGAACTGGAACACTGCTATCCTTCGCCATTTCCTTCAGCCAAATACTTTTGAAAAATGCATATGCTGAAACACAGTATACATTAAAACGTGTAGGGAGAAGCATACGAAATGAAATTGCTTTGCAGAAAGGTGTATATTATGATACATTTGTACAGAAATGTTGATGTATTTTCATGAGGGTTTTTTTTTTAATTGCAAATTGATCTGGAAATGTGGGGAATTGAATTTTAGATTAGAAAGAAATGAGAAACTGAAAGAAACCCAAATGGAGAGATTTGCTCATCTTTAGCAATAGCTAAATGGGGACCTCATATTTAGAGGCAGGATATTTCTCTGTTCCATATTCTTGGGGACAAGTAACGTGGCGAGTTCCTTGTCTGCCCTGCTTGTGAGCTGCCACATGCATCTGTCTGGGCTACTGAGATAAACAGAAGGATGAGAAAGATGAACCAGCACATTAGTTCTTATTTTCTTATCATTTTGTTTCAGCAAGAAAAAAAGAGAGAGGAGTAAAGCAGAATCTGACACAGAAAGGAGTGATGAGCGTAACTGAACCAACAGATCATAGCAATTCAAATGATGACCTTGAGAGGAGGATGAATATTTTCACTATAGTAGCCTACAGCCTTATCTTCCTGTTGGGGGTCACTGGGAATGGGCTGGTCATTTTCATCACCGGCTTCCGTATGAAGAGGACAGTCAACACTGTCTGGTTCCTCAACTTGGCCATTGCTGATTTCACATTCACCTTCTCCCTGCCCCTGATAATTACCAGTTTAGTCCTGGAAGAGTGGCTATTTGGCCAAGAGATGTGCAAGATCGGAAGCACCCTTAGCTACCTCAACCTTTATGCCAGCATTTACCTCCTCATGGTCATCAGCCTTGATCGATGCATTTCTACACTGTGGCCGGTGTGGGCTCATAATCACCGCACCCCTCAGCGAGCTTCCATTGTAGCCTTCGGAGTTTGGATCTTGGCTTTGGTGCTATGTTCACCACACTTCTATTTCAGCAAAGAGGTTTCATATCCAGATGGCAAGAAGGGGTGTGAGTCTGATTATGGCAACACTCAGGAACAAAATAAGTTCACCCACAAAGCAATGACCATCAGTCAATTCCTCCTTGCCTTCGTCGTCCCCTTCAGTGTCATTGTCGTTTGCTATGGGGCAGTTGTTCTGAAACTGAGGAGGAACCAGTTGAGCCAATCAAACAAGCCCATCAAGGTCATCACAGCAGTGACTGCGGCCTTTTTTGTCTGCTGGCTACCCTCTCATATTCTCTCTTTCTACAAGAAAGAACCAGGAAACCAGGAATCGCAGTCAGAGCTTTTTATTATTGGTGAACGTTTGGCATACTGCTTGGCTTTTATCAACAGTTGCCTCAACCCCATCTTGTATGCCTTCATGGGTTATGATTTCAGGCAGAAGCTGAGGCACTCACTCCTCTCTGCATTTGAAAATGCCTTTGCTGAGGACTGTGCCCAGAACACAGGAAGCTCCAATATCAAACCATCAGCTTCATTGGAGCTCCAGTAAATAAATACAGTGGTACCTCGGGTTACAGACGCTTCACGTTACAGACGCTTCAGGTTACAGACTCTGCTAACCCAGAAATAGTACCTCGCTTTAAGAACTTTGCTTCAGGATGAGAACAGAAATTGCACAACGACGGCACGGCGGCAGCGGGAGGCCCCATTTGTTAAAGTGGTACCTCAGGTTAAGAACAGTTTCAGGTTAAGAACAGACCTCCAGAACGAATTAAGTTCTTATCCCGAGGTACCACTGTATTGTTGTGTTCAGCACATTCACTCCAAATCTGCTCTTCTGCATTTCCCCCATATTCTGAATTAATTGCTTCTACTTTGATTTTAGCCCCAGTTATTGATCCAGGAATCATTTTATAATGAAATGATTTTAGAATGTTGTATCATTTTACTGTTGTTAGCCGCTCTGAGCCCGGCTTCGGCTGGGGAGGGAGGGATATAAATAGAATTTTATTATTATTATTATTTATTATTATACGGGAAAAACAAAGTTAGCCATGTTGGCCCATTAACAAAATCCCCACTCCCACAATAGGGATTGTGGAACCTTTATTAGGCCCACTGAAATGTAAAAAATAAAAAATAAATGAAATAGTGTGCAAGGTTTTGAGTTCTTCAGAACTCTTCATCGGGCAAGATAGTAAATGAACTGACCCCCAAACCTAGGAGATAAATAACTATACAACCTTTAGAAGACATCTGAAGGCAGCCCTGAGTACTGAAGCTTTTGCTGTAATTGTTATTGTTTTGCTGTTATTGTCTTACTTATTTATTTGTTTTTATCCTGCATTTTATTCTGTGAACCACCCTGACATCTTATGATGAAGGGCAGTATATAAATCTAATAAATAAATAAATAAATAATGTTTCATGCATTTTTATTTTTTTATATGTGCTGGAAGCCACTCAGGGTGGCTGGGGCAACCCAGCTAGATAGGCAGGGTATAAATAATAAAATGGTTTTTGTTGTTGTTTTTATTGTTAATAATGCAACAATTCCTGGGTTCCCTTCAGTCGGGAGCAGCAACCTATATTTGCCTCTTTGAGGTTTCCAAATGCTGCAGGCAATGATTCAGTTTCAGCTCTGGGGGGCTTACCTATTGCAATTTGGTTGAGTAGGAACTTTAAACCGTAGTGACAGCATCTCTGTGCTCGCCTGTGAGTGACTCTAAAGCTATCCTGAAAGCATAGATGACATTGCATCAAAACCATTGTCATCCAACCTTTCCAGTGCATATCCCTCTCCTTTTCCTTAATGCAGGCATGGCCAAACTTGGCCCTCCAGCTGTTTTGGGTCTACAATACCCATCATCCCTGACCACTGGTCTTGCTAGCTAGGGATGATGGGGGTTGTAGCCCCAAAACAGCTGGAGGGCCAAGTTTGGCCATGCCTTCCTTAATGTTAGAAGCCCAATCTTTTGGAAAAGTAGGCTTGCTGTGCAAGAACTTTTACTCTGTAGGCCCCAAGAGGATTTGCCCCAAGGCAGGTGATATTGTGATCCCCATCCAAGCTCTGTTTCTGGCACAGGAAATTGATGCCATCTTTTGCCTGGACTCAACAAGCCACCTTCAGGGTCCCTCTTGGGCTATTCCCATAGCAGGTCTCTCCATCCACTTGCCACTGAAGCTGGGTATGGAGGACTGGAACACGGGGGGGGGGGGGGAAAAGCAGGGGAAGCCAGGGAAGGGCTTTTTTTTGACTGCTACTGAGCCCAGGGCCATCTGGAATGGAACAAAAAGCCAGGGTGAGTGATGGCACCATCTCTGGGATATAAATATAGGCCCACAGTGCCACTAGGACTCACTAGAGGGCAGTGCAAAGTGTTAATCAGTGACAAGATGGTCCTATGCAACAATACCACCGGGACACCAGCTCCCTCTTACAGATGAGCTGTATATTTGCGACAATATAATGCTGTCTCTTGGTCAATGGAATCCTCACTTTGGCATTCAGACAGAGGTGGTGGACAGTAATAGGTAAAAGCCTCACCTGCTGAATTTCTGGCTGTACGTGCAACTACAAAAAGCACAAGAGGAGGAGGAGGAGAAGGAGAGAGAAGCACATTTAATCTAAGGATACTGAAATAGGGCCAGTGTTAGGGTTTGGAATCTGCAGACCCCGTCCCTATTTTCCAGGGACAAACCCGGATTTACAGAAGCCGTCCCGGTTTCTGATTTGATCCCAGAATGTCCCGCTTTCCCTTAAAAACATAAGGGTAAAGGAACCCCCGACTGTTAAGTCCAGTCCCTATTTTCATTGGTTGGTATGGAATTATACGACCACCCAAACCAAGGAAATAAGTAACTATACATCCTTAAGAAGACATATGAAGGGAGCCCTGTATAGGGAAGGTTTTTAATGTTTGGTGTTTTATTATGATTTTACATACGTTGGAAGCAGACTTGAGTGCCTGGGGCAACCCAGTCAGATGTGGTGTGGGTGTGTGCTGCTGCTGCTAAATAGCAATTCCTATTTTCATAGGAGAAATGTTAGAGGGTATGCATCTGTGGCCAGCATGCTGAAACTTCACCACCCTGGGAGGAAACGCTGGCAACCCTGGTTCACAGTGCCTCTTCCAGTATTGCTAGCCCATATCTCAAAATTTTATTGGGAGGATAGCTAGATAGCTAGATGACAGATTAGATAGATAGATAGATAGATAGATAGATAGATGATAGATGATAGATAGATGATAGGTAGATATAGATAGATAGATGATAGATAGATGATAGATAGATAGATAGATAGATAGATAGATGATAGATGATAGATGATAGATGATAGATGATAGATGATAGATGATAGATGATAGATGATAGATGATAGATGATAGATGATAGATGATAGATGATAGATAGATAGATAGATAGATATAGATAGATAGATAGATTAGATAGATGATAGATGATAGATGATAGATGATAGATGATAGATCGATCGATCGATAGATATAGATAGATGATAGAGCCCCTTAAGAGCTGTAGCAGGACCTTCTTGGTCATTCCCCACCCCCAGTTGTGGAATTCCCTCTTGTTGTAGATGCACTCATCTCCCTTGCTTTCCACTTTCTGTCACCAGGCAATAATCAGGGGCACAGAATGGGACTATCCACCTGCAATGCAGATGCTCTAGCACCAAGCTTTGGTCCTTCTTCTGCCTATCCAGCACTCTATCAAGTAGTCCCGCTAGATCAGAGGTGGAGCACCTGCAGCTGTGCAAATATTACCAAGTCACCAACTCCCATTGACACCAGTCAGCATAGCCACCTGTCAGGGAAGAGGGACATTGTAGTCGAGAGGCACCTGAAGGGACCCAGGTCCCCACCCTGACCTAGATCAGCGATGCTTTAACTCCCACCATTACCCATCTGAAGACCACATCTTCCATAGTTGGGAAGAGAATCACTTCAAGCAGCTCCCTATATGTTGTTGGACTACAACTCCCACCATCCTTGACCTAGGCTGGCCAGGGATGCCTGGACAGACATCAACAATATCTGGGGATCCAAAGTTGAAGAACGCTGATCTAGGAGACCAGGTGTCCAAGCACACCTTAGCTGCCTCTGGTGCCCAATCTGTGTGGTCCACCCTTACTCACTAGGCAACTTCACTCATCTCAAACTTGTTGGGGCTTTTTGAACTCTCTGACACATTTAAAGATTGCAAAGGCACCAAGTACTTTAGCTGAAACTGAATGACTAGTATGTTGCAATCATTCTTCTTGATAACTGATTCTCCGTCAATCCCACTTATCTATTTTTGCTCTAAGAATCCTTAGTGTATTTACTTATACCTCTAAGAATTCTTATGAGCTTACACACATTGTTTCCTGTAAAGTTATGCTTATATAAATGCCTTTCAGATTATATAAAAATAAAAATAATTTATTATTTATATCCTGCCCATCTGACTGGGTTTCCCCAGCCACTCTGGGCGGCTCCCAACAGAATATTAAAAACATGATAAAACATTTAAAAACTTCCCTAAATAGGGTTGCCTTCAGATGTTTTCTAAAAGTCAGATAGTTGTTCATTTCCTTGACATCTGATGGGAGGGCGTTGCACAGGGCGGGTGCCACTACTGAGAAGGCCCTCTGCCTGGTTCCCTGTAACCTCACTTCTCGCAGTGAGGGAACCGCCAGAAGGCCCTCGGACCTTGACCTCAGTGTCTGGGTTGAATTATGGGGGTGGAGACATTCCTTCAGATATACTGGGCCGACACCATTTAGGGCTTTAAAGGTCAGCACCAACACTTTGAATTGTGTTTGGAAATGTACTGGGAGCCAATGTAGGTCTTTCAAGACCGGTGTTATGTGGTCTCAGCGGCTGCCCCCAGTCACCAGTCTAGCTGCCGCATTCTGGATTAGTTGCAGTTTCCGGGTCACCTTCAAAGGTAGCCCCACGTAGAGCACATTGCAGTAGTCCAAATGCAAGCTAACCAGAGCATGCACCACTCTGGCGACACATATATTCTAGCAAAATCCTGCAAGATGCCACCCTACAGGAGGGAAACAGAGACAGAAGGATTCCTCATCTTGGTTGTAAGGTAAGCACACCTAGCTTGGAAGCAGAGGCTACATTTGCTCCTAATATTTCTTTAACAGATGAATGACAGAGAGATATGCAGCAAGTATATCTTTTACGCAAATCCTGGGGGTGGTAATTTCTTAAGGGTGCTAAGAGTTCATAGGAGACACCTCTTCCCTTCACAAAGCTACAGTTGCCAGATTGATTTAACAATCAATTCCTCTTCACAGGGAGCTCTGGGAATTGTAGCTCTCGCAGGAAGATAGGGGTCTCTTTACACATCTCAGCACCTTTAGCACAGCATAGCTGCCAATGGCTTCAAGTAACTAGAAAGGAGAGTCCGACTAAACACCAGAACTTTCTGACAGCAAGAGCTGTTCAACAGTGGAAGGGTCTCTCTTGAAAGGTTGTGGACTCGAAAAAAATTATAATGAACTAAAAAAAATGATGAAATATACATTTATGAAGAAACCAGAAGCCTTTATCCTTGGAATAAGAGGTTCTGAATTGCCCCAAAAAGATGTAAAAGTATTTTTGTATGCCACAACTGCTGCATGGATTTTAATAGCCAAAAAATGGAAAACACAAGAACTACCAACGGTAGAAGAATGGCAGATGAAGATGATGGAGTTTATGGAGCTGGCTGATCTCACCAGGAGAATCCATGACCAGAAAGAAGAGGAATACCAAGAAGATTGGAAGAAATTTAAAGACTATTTGAATAAATATTGTAATATTAAAGATATGTAACCACTTGAAAGAACTAATTAGACCTAGGATTAAATTAGGATTAAATAAATAAATAAGAAAATGTATGATAAGAAAAGTAAGGAAATTTGATTATGATCGCAATATTGTTTTATGAAATAATGATATTGGAAACTGCTACATTTAATTACAAGGAAATTCAGATGGAAGAGATTCGAGAAAGTCAAGTAATATGTTTATGAAGATGGATTTTAATTAACTAATCAAGTTTTAGTGTATGTGGTGGTATATGGGATGTTTGAAGTATTTTATGTTCTTTATTCTTTCTTTTTCTTTTATTATTGTTTATTCTCTTTTTTGTTATGTTATGCTTTTGTACGAAAATAAGTATTATTGTGGAAAAAAATGAAAGGTTGTGGAGTCTCCTTCATTGGAGGTTTTTAAGCAGAGGTTGGGTAGCCATCTGTCATAGATGCTTTAGTTGGAAAAACAAAGACACTGTATGTATTTTTTTAATTCAAGAAAATCTTTAATAAAAACAATTGAAAAAAACAGTATTCATGGCTGGGCATCGAACTCAATCGAGGACTTGTCCTTGGTTCTGGAAATGCTCTGGCTGCTGTCCTCAGAAAAGGCGTTCTCAAAGGCAGAGAAGAGAGAGTGTTTCAGCTTCTCCTTGAAATCGTGTCCCATGAAGACATACAGGATGGGGTTGAGGCAGCTGTTGATGAACGTCAAGCTGGAGGCAAAGGGGTAGCCAATACGCAAAACCCCCAACAGCTCAGGTTGCACGAGAAGTTTGGTCTCGAGGAAAGAGAAGACGTGATAAGGGAACCAACAGATGAAAAAGGCCACAATCACAGCTGTGATGACTTTGAAGGGCTTGCTCGATTGAGCCAAACTGTCCCTCCTCAGCTTCAGGACAATGGCCCCGTAGCAAACGAGGATGGCGCTGAAGGGAATGGCGAAGGCAAAGATGAACCGGCTGATGATGAGAGCTTGTCGGTTGAGATTCACTTCCTCCCTGGTCTTGCCATAGTTGTTAAAGCAGTTGATCACATTCTGATCGTTGGGGGATGGGGCGGTGTCCCTGAAATGTAAGTAGGGTGAACACAGCACCAGAGCCAGGATCCAAACACCCAGCGACACAAAGGAAGCCATCTGGGGGGTCCGGTGGTTCCGAGACCATACAGGGCACCACACAGAAATGCACCGGTCAATACTGATGACCATGAGGAGGTAAACACTAGCAAAGAGGTTGAAGAAAGCAAGAGTGCTGATTAGCTTACACATCACCAGGCCAAATGGCCAATGAGCATCCAGGGCAATATAGACAACAGTCAAGGGCTGAGGGAAGGTGAAGGTGAAGTCAGTAATGGCCAAATTGAGGAACCAAATTGTGTTGACCGTCTTCTTCATACGGAAGCCGGTGATGAAAATGACCAGCCCATTACCGATGACTCCCAGCAGGAAGGCGAGGCTGTAGATGATCATAGTGATAATATTGATCCACTTGTACAAGTCATAGGTCCCTCCATTGGCCTTCTTCCCCAGAGAGGGGACAATCGAGGCATTAGAAGCATTGTGAGGAACAGTGAAAACTGGCGGTAGAGTTGTGTACTCCATTCCCTCCAACGGAGACTCGTCAGTCGTGTTTTCTTTCTTTTCCTACCTGGAAAAAGAGAGAGAGAGACTGAGAAGAACATAAGGAGCTGAGCAAGGGATTGGACCAGAGGAGCTCCAAGGTCCCTTTTCCTGGGCTGGATCAGATTAATATCCATCCATTTCCCACAGAAGACAATCAAATGTCTCCAGAGAAGGAGAGGGTAGCCTCTAGTCCCTAGCACTAATTAGACTCACCACGCCTCCCAGTTTCGCCTGTCAGGCCATTTTATCCAAGATACATCCACTTGCCCTATAAGACACCAACTATGTGGCTGGTGGAAACCTGGCTCAGTTAAAAGGGTGTTTGCTAAATTTGCTACAGGAGTGTAGTGCTAAGTTAATAAAGTACAGGAGTGCCTTCATGATACTTGCAACCATGTCACATCACAGCCATGCCCCCTCAGTCATCCTCCTTATAGTCACAACCCTTCTAGGATGGTTTTTATTTTTATGTTTATTTATTGAATTTATAAATTTATTCACAGAATAAAATCAAGATATAAAACCACAAAACACATAACAATAACAAAAACAACCCAATAGCCTGACCCCCACACAAAACCCACACATTTTAAAAGGGCATAGGATCATACAGCCATCTGGGTTGGTAGCGACTACTACCCAAAACTCTAGAGAGCCATTGCCAGTACTGAGCTAGATGTGGTCTGACTCTGTGCAAGACCACTTCCTGTGTGCCTATGATTCATTCTCCAGAGTTCGTTTTTAAAAAGGTTAGTTCTACACTTTGCTTCAAGAGAAGCTGCCTTCTTCAAGTTGATGATCTAGGGCAGGGACGTCCAACTCCCAAGAGACTGCAATCTATTCCTGGGGGGGGGGATAGCCGTGATCTACCCATTGGGGGGGACCCAAAGTTGTTGGGCTTTTTTGGGGGGGACGCGCCATAAACACTGCCCAGGTACTAAACCCGGCAGCGATGTCTCCGTCTTCCGTTTTTGCAATCATGCGCGATTGAAGGACAGAATGAGGGGGCAGGGCTGGATGCTCTTTCTACCCCGCTATCACCCGGGCATTGGCCTGTCGATCGCAGTCGACTGGTTGGACATCCCTGATCTAGGGCAACAGTCCCTAATGTGACACCCATGGGCACGACGGCATGTCAGAAGACTTGCTGCCATGCCCATGAGGCTCTCTGCCTGCTTTTGAACTGTTTCTTGACTTTCTTTTCCAGCAGAGCCACTGGGGGTGTTGCAAAACATAATGCCAACTGAGATTCCAGGCACCCAAAAGATGTCGCACTTGACACCATGCCCAGATCCCCTGTAAAAATGCCAATGAAAAGAAAAGTGGGGGGGGGGAATTCCTAACATCTGCTAAAAGAAGATAGATAGATAGATGATAGATGATAGATGATAGATAGATATAGATAGATGATAGATAGATAGATAGATAGATGATAGATAGATAGATGATAGATGATAGATAGATAGATAGATAGATAGATAGATAGATAGATAGATGATTGATAGATGATAGATAGATAGATAGATAGATAGATAGATAGATAGATAAATAGATATAGATAGATAGATGATAGATAGATAGATAGATAGATAGATAGATAGATAGATAGATAGATATAGATAGATAGATAGATAGATAGATAGATAGATAGATAGATAGATAGAGATAGATAGATGATAGATAGATAGATAGATAGATGATAGATAGATAGATAGATAGATATAGATAGATAGATAGATGATAGATGATAGATGATAGATAGATAGATAGATAGATGATAGATAGATAGATAGATAGATGATAGATAGATGATAGATATAGATAGATAGATGACAGATGTATAGATGTCATGATATAGATGTATATTATTGGGAAGAGAGCAGAAGGGGAGGGGAAGAATGTGGCTCTGCATTAGAGACAAGTGAATTGGTCTATTTCAGTCCCCCCCCCCCCATTTTTCCTTCTTCCAAGTGAATTGCTCCACATTTCCACATCTTCCTGTGGTTTGGTTTTCTTTCTTTTTACCCATCAAATTAACCCCCCAGCTAAGCTGTTTTGGTAAAGGCAGGCCCTTTTTCTGCCTTGTGAAAGCTGAAGATGTCCACAAGCCTCAAGAAGGTTAGCTTAAGCTCTTTCTTGGTGTGAGGTGGAAACATAACCAAGGATGATGAAATGCTGTTTCACAAACTGAGTTTAGATTACACAGTGGAAGAACGTGAAGCTGGGAGGGTGAGGTAGAGCCTTCCGGGGGGGGGGGGAGAGTAAAGTTTCCTTCAAAGTACATAGCACAGGGCAGGCTTCTCCTCTAGCTTAACAGTGGTATAAAGGGGGCCATTTTATAAAACACAGCTTCTTTCTCCCTGGAGAAAATCTCTCCCAGCCCGAAGATGTCACAAGTTCTAGCCCTGAGCTATTTTGTACAGATATTAAGGATCCAAAAGATCATTCCCTTATCATTCAACCATATGGGTTTGGAATCTATGGTCCCCTCAGTACTTTCACAGGAGGAATTCTAGCACATGAAACTTAGGTTTGCACAGTTAAAGTGAATTAAAGCATTAAGTGCAATGAATCTATTTTTTGAATTAAAAACAACAGACTCTTCATGGTTAGGAAAAAAACACAGAAAAATATGGGATGAACAAATGATTTTTTTCAGGAAGGTGTATAACTACTGCACAAGTAACCCAGGATGAATGTTCATTGACATATAACAGTTCCATGAACATTCAGAACAAATGTGTAATAAAGACCAGACAACTCTCGGGCCCCATACTCTTGGCCTGGTGCCCCTGAGAGCCTGGCGCCCGGGTGCCCTGCATCCCTAGGGCCTATGGGTAAGACGGCCCTTCTCAGTGTCTGGGCTGAATAATGGGTGTGGAGATGCTCCTTCAGGTATACTGGGCTGAGGCCATTTAGGGCTTTAAAGGTCAGCACCAGCACTTTGAATTGTGGGAGCCAATGTAGGTCTTGGCAGCCACTCCCAGTCACCAGCCTAGCTGCCACATTCTGGATTAGTTGTAGTTTCTGGGTCACCTTCAATGGTAGCCCCTCACAGAGCGCATTGCAGTAGTTCAAGCGGGAGATAACCAGAACAGGACCTGATCACAACTGCACTCTTGTGATTCTCAGCAACTGGTATTCAGAGTCCTATTCCCTCACACATTAGGATAGCCTTGGTGCTAAGGGTCTAACTCAAGAGAGACTAGAAGCAGAAATGGATGTGATTTAGGGCGCAGATGCTAGAGTCGTTTGCTATTTGTCAGTTCCAATGGCAACTGGCCAGCTCTGTACCTCCTGAATTGATGCCTTGGAAAGGTGTGTCATTACTTCTGATTACTTCTGGCTGCCACCTCAAGAAAATATCAAATCCCACCAAAACACATAAAAAAAATTAAAAGTAATTATTTTAAGAGAAAATAATTCTGCCCATGCCTTATTCTGTGAGGAAATGCTTTCAGAAATATGTACGTAAACGTGTATTCTCTGAGGCCCTTTAGAAAATTGCAGATCAGTGTGGAAAGAGAAGGGAATGGGTTTACTAGTGGAATCTACTGGGGTCAGGAAGAGACAGAGCTGTTCTTCTCCAAAGTTGAGCTACCTGCCTCGGGTCCTCCAGCCTTTACTCTCCTCTCTGTGTAGAACTGTTACTGCTCCCTTTCTCTCTCTCTTTCCCCAAACTGTGGTTTTTTTAACAGCTGCATTTGGGACAGAGGCAGTTTCCCCCCTGAAGGGGATACAGTGATGAGCAAAGTTGCACTCACTAAATTTCTCCTGTTGTGCCTCTGTTCTAAGACCGTTTCCCCATCAGGAAAACGGGAGATGGCAACCTTCCCTCCCCACCTTGATGTACTTACGTTACACGCGAGGATGATGAGTTCTGCTGTGTCTCTGACTTCTATCTGTACTCTGGAAATGTGGCCGGATTCTGCTAAAACAGCACACTTTAATATTGCGGGCAACAGGAGGAAGAAGCAGAAAGAGGAAAGAGGAAGATGATTTACATTGTTGTGCAATTCAGTAAAAATCGAATGCTAAAACTAAGTACAGGACACACCGTTCAGTTTTTGTCCTGGAAAGCCGCAGTGGGAAGTGGAGAAAAGGAGTCAATTAGGTAATTTTTGGGTTTTCTACAGGTTGCTTAGCCACCAGTGCTCTGATTCATGTGCGATTTCATACATAAGCTAGTTGTTACATCTCCAAATACTGCAGTCAACTGCACTGTAAGCATCTTGTTGGAACTCTTAGCATTGCATAATGAAGGGAATCATATTATGTCACATAGGATTGCTGTGTTTGCAAAATATATACATAAACGTTTCTCTATAAGGAAGTCAAGTGAGGTTATTCCATATTTTTAAATATGTTTATAACAGAACTACGGAATGATAGGCCACACAAAGCTATAAAAAGATAAAATGTGCAAGCTGTTTTGCTATGAGCAAATCTTTTCAGCAAAAGTCTGAATATAAAATATATAGAAATGCTGCAATATAGAACAATACTTTTTTTCAAAACGGAGGGAAGGACGGGAAAAGCAATTATCATATTATCCAAGGAAATATTGGCATTAGTTCATTAATAATTAGGACGATAGGGACGCAGGTGGCGCTGTGGTCTAAAAACCACTGAGCCTCTTGGGCTTGCCGATCAGAAGGTTGGCGCTTTGAATCCCCATGACGGGGTGAGCTCCCGTTGCTCGGTCCCAGCTCCTGCCAGCCTAGCAGTTCGAAAGCACATCAGTGCAAGAAGATAAATAGGTACCACTCCGGTGGGAAGGTAAACGGTGTTTCTGTGCGCTCTGGCTTCCATCACAGTGTTCCGTTGTGCCAGAAGCGACTTAGTCATGCTGGCCATGTGACCCGGAAAAACTGTCTGCGGACAAACGCAAGCTCTCTCGGCCTGTAAAGCGAGATGAGCGCCACAACCCCAGAGTTGTCTGTGACTGGACTTAACTGTCAGGGGTCTTTACCTTTTTTAAATTAGGACGATACACTGGATCTGGAGAAAGCTTAGCCCCAGATCACCACAAGCTGTCCCACCCAGAGTGATCCAGCGCGGTCAAAAGGCAGGGCAAATGAGCCATGGTGGAGGAAGGAGGAGAAGGTGGCCACTTCTAAAGGGTCTACTTTGCAGGTGTGTTACCTGTAGGACTGAACTCTCCTCTCACCAAGGTTCAATCCTGCTCTCTGCGGTATAATCAGGAGAAGGGTGGGAGGAGATACAGCATTTCTTTCTCCCCCCCACCCAATCAACCACCTTGGTAATATGTCACCCGGTTGCGAGGCCAACATTTCATGCCCTCCCGCCAGCCCTCGTGGCGCTGGCTTAAGATGAGCTTTGGGAAGGAGGCACGAGGCTCTGGCAGGGTCCCAGAACCCTCCTACCTCCTTCGCAAAGCGAGCACTTAATAATAATTATACCTTTATTGTCATTGTACAACCATTGTACAAGCCTCCCCCCACAAACACTCAATCTATTATTGAACAACACACCACCTTGCAAGTCAATTTCGCTATGTTATTTTCCGTTCAACAGCCTAACAGCCCACAGATAGAAGCTATTTTTTAGCCTGTTGGTATGGCTGATTATACTTCTATATGTCCTGCCCAAGGGTAGAAGATTAAAGAGGTGATGGCTGGGGTGTGAGTCATCCCTGAGAATTTTTCTCACTCTCCTAAGGCAACGATCCCTTGCGATGTCATCTTGCAGACTCAAGGGACAGCCCATGATATCATGTGCTGTATTCACCACCCTCTGTAGAGACTTTCTTTCCATGGCTGTCAAGTCAACATACCACACTGCGATACAATAAGAAAGGACACTTTCTGTGGTGGACTGGTAAAAGGAGTTCATCAGTTGTTGTTTAACATTATTCTTTTGCAAGACCCTGAGGAAATGGAGTCTCTGCTGGGCCTTTCTGACCACCTGAGTTATGTTGATTTTCCAAGTGAAGTCCTTACTAAGGTAAACTCCCAGGAATTTAAAGGAGGAGACTCTCTCCACACAGCCCCCCCCCAATATACAATGGGGCAGGTTCCCCTCTCTTCCTCCAGAAGTCCAACACCATCTCCTTTGTCTTACTAATATTTAGGTACAAGTTATTCTCTAAGCAAGTAGATACTTGCTTACTGGGCTTTGAGAAGAAACCCTCATTGTCTGTGCACCCAGTGTGGCTACTCCGCTTGTGCTCCCCTAAATCTACCTCTGCAACCACATGTTTAATAGGGTTGATTGTTTATTCTTGTATAAATAAATGAAAACAATATTTTTTTATTTTTTGTTTAACAAAATATTTATTTGGTTTTTCAACTTAAAATTTTACAGAGATATATCAAGCATAAATCATAAAAACAAGATTCTAAGGAACCTCCTGGACTTCCATCCTCCCCTTTGTGGGTCCTATTTTTAATCAATTCCTCCTGCATCTTTTATGATAATCCAAACCTTTACCTTTTCCATTATGTCCAGAATTCAGCCTTAGACTACAAGTGATATTCCAACCCTACTAACGATTTTAACTAATTACAATGGTCTTTAAGATATGTTATCAATTTTCCCCGTTCCTTTTTAAACTTGGTCTTCCTGATTTCTGATTCTTCCGGTCATTTTAGCCATTTCAGCATAATCCATTAGCTTCATCTGCCATTCTTCTCTGGTAGGAACTCTATCTTATTTCCATCTCTGGGCCAGTGAAATCCATGCAGCCGTGAAAACAACATTTTTTCGGTGATTGGGGAGGGAACCCCTAATTTTAAAATAGGGCTGGTCCCTGTGTAGTAGCGTGTGTCAATCTGATTTTTTGGTGTGGTTCATTTCTGTAGATCATGGCACCAGAAGAGCTAGTATAAAATATACCCCTCCATTAATTTTCTTGACCCTGGTGCTAGTTCTTATCTCAGACATGTCCTGGAAATCACAGCTAAAACTTCCTTAATACTTTATGTAAAGATTAGGACAGCAATCTGGTGTTGTCAGCAAAATTTAATAAACTTCTATAAGAAGGATGGGTTCTGCATAAATGCTAGAAAGAGAAACTTAGAATTTGGGAAACAAGCAAGATCATTTTTGGGGGTCATTTCTCACTAGGACCTGTCCTTTCAAGCAAAGTAAACAAAATAAGCACGAGGCAGGATCTTAATAGGAAATAATAAAAAGCAAACAAAAGAATATAGATGTTATGACAAAGAGTTCTTTTGGATTCAGCAGCAATAACGACACCAGTGGAAAGAAGTTCAGTGCTTTTATTAAGTAGCGGGTGTAATACAGAATGAAAAGCAGTGAAACAGTCTTAAAGCGGAATAACGTAACACAAGCAAGATAAGATACTACCCCCATTCAGTGATTGGGAGTTCCAGGGAATAACAACAGAGCGACTCCAACTGGGAAGTACATAGCACCTGACTGGTCAGGGCCTCCACTGAAGTTTAGACCCCATCTGGAAGATTTACATACTTTATTTTTTATATATAATTTTTATTAAATTTCCTGTTTTACAATTTAGAAGACTCATATAAACATCCTTAAGATATCAGTGACTTCCCTTCTTCTCTTTCCATGGTTCATTCTGCATATCATAAATCCCTTCATATTTTACATAAACTAAACCATTCGGTATTCCATTGTTACACTGTTGAATTTATCTCAATGCTGCCAACGTTTTCCAGTGTACACAATTTCCCCCCATATATTCCAATCTTCCAACATTTCACAATCTTCTCTAAAAGTATGTTCTCCCTGTTCTCTTATCCTATACAGTGGTACCTCTGGTCCAAACAGGATCCGTTCCCGAGGCCTGTTCACAACTTGAAAAGCCCACAACCTGAAGCGCTGTATCTGTGCAGGTGTGTGGTGTGATTTGGTGCTTGTGCGCATGCGCGAAGCACGATTTAGCACTTCTGCGCATGCGCGAATGGCAAAACCCAGAAGTAACCCTTTCTGGTACTTTCGGGACACCATGGGACGCAACCTGAAAAAATGTAACATGAAGCAAACGTAACATGAGGTATGACTGTATGTTGAGTCTGCAAGGTGTGCATAGTCCATCAGCTTAAGTTGCCATTCTTCTTTGGTTGGGACCTCGCTCATTTTCCATTTGGGGGCTAACAAAACATGGACTGCAGTAGTGGCATACATAAATAACCTTTTCTGACACCTGGGAATTTCCATCTGAATTATTCCCAATGAAAAGGACTCTAGTTTTGTTTTTTGTTTTTTAAGTACTTTTGGAAGATTTACATACTTTAGACCATGGGTAGGCAAACTAAGGCCTGGGATCCACCCCAATTGCCTTCTCAATCCAGCCCATGGACGGTCCGCGAATCAGCATGCTTTTATATGAATAGAATGTGTCCTTTTATTTAAAATGCATCTTTACTGTCAAGGGTTTTTGTAAAATGTTATGTCTATCTTTTCCCAGTTGTTGCTGTTCTCCATCATGCCTTGGGTGGAGCTGATATCCCATTGTTGTTTCAGAAATTTCTCCATTGCTCCATCCCATGCTTCGATGTTTTGCAACTTTAACAACAGAAAATAATTTCTTCTATCTTTCCTGAATCTTTCAACATTCAACTTCATTGCATACACAACCATAGAATTTCAGAGTTGGAAGGGACCCCGAGTGTTAAGTTGTGGGTGAACATATCAGACGATGCAGCGATTTCTTCAAAGCAGCTCTTTATTTGTAAGCTGGAACAGAACTGAACAGCAAACAGCTCAGCCGGCTTGCTTTTATAGGCAGCTGGCTGTCAACATTGTAGCAACAACAACCCAGGGTTTCCCGCCTAAACATACACGATACTCCTGGTAGCCAGGGTGAGAACTTCAATACATAACACTGAGGATAACCTAGTCCACCCTCTTGCAATTCAGGAATAGGTAGCCATCCCATATGGGGATCGAACCTGCAGCTTTGGCGTTATCAGCACCACGCTCTAACCAACTGAGCTATCCAGGCATGTGCACAAGTTCAAGTGTTATGTGAGTGGGAGAAAAGCTTTTCCTTTCCCACTTTTCTCCATGTCACGTGCAATTTTGTAAACTTACATCAGATCCTGTCTTACACATCTTTTCTCAAAACCGCTTCATCATTCTGGTTCCTCTTTTCAACTTTGCATGATCTTTCCTGAGGTGACATGACCAGAAGTGTACCACAGTCCGTGCCGGATTTACATGTAAGCTAAACAAGCTATAGCTTAGGGCCCCACTCTCTTGGGGGCCTCCCAAAAAATTTAAAGGAGAAACAACAACTGGATGCACGTTTCCAAAATATAAGATAAAAAACCCAAATAAAATAAAACCTACATAGAGCAACAGTGTTTTGTGTTGTGTAGGCTCCTATGATGTAAGTAATGGGCCCCGCCTGCTAGCCTGCTCCCTGATATCACGGGTTTGCTCATTTCTATATATAGGGTGCCTACATTCTGCATGTGCAAATAGCTTTAGATACCTATTAGGTCCATAAATATAGCATATATTCAACACAAAAAACAGAGACAATTTGTTGTTGACAAAGGACAGCTGGACATATAAGGGCCCCCATTACCTTCAATAACTTAGAGTCTCATAGGAGCCTACACAACACAAAACGCTGTTGCTGTATGTAGGTTTTAATTTATTTGTTTTTTATCTTATATTTTGGAAATGTACATCCAGTTTTGTTTTCCTTTAAAAAAAAATTGGGCTCCCCCAAGAGAGTGGGGCCCTAAGCTATAGCTTGTTTAGCTTATACGTAAATCCGGCACTGGAATGACCTCATGTGGGCTGGTCACATAATAGTCCAATGCTATATTTACAAGCTGAGTGCATGAAGTCTGGTAAAAACTATTCCAGTACGTGGCTGCGGATGGAACTGCTAAGCTAATCTACATTTGTAATTAAGAGGCATGAGCCCCCAAAGCTGCCGCTCATTCAGTTTAGTCTTGGGTGCATGTGACCTTGGAGCTTCTCTCTGCATTGGCATGATGTCATTCCTTGAGGCAGCAGAATTCAAGAATGGCCACATATGCATGTGATTGCATTGCCTTTCCCACGGGGAAAAAACATGCATCCTCCTTAGCACTTCGTTGGAACCTCTTGCATCAGTGGAACCTTCCTCTTGTTCGGATCCCAAAAAGCGTCAGAAAGAAGAAACAGCATATCAACACCCTAAAGAACAATACAATGGAGAGATTAAGAATATAAGAATAGCCAGGTGTGGATCATCATTTGTATTTGTATGCCCCATTCCCTCACACTTGCGTTCAAAGTGGGTCACAACTTATTCAATGAACTGAGACAACAATACAAGCACAAATTAAGAACATAGCTAAAGGTACCCCTGACCATTAGGTCCAGTCGTGGACGACTCTGGAGTTGCAGCGCTCATCTCGCTCTATAGGCCGAGGGAGCCAGCGTTTGTCCGCAGACAGCTTCCGGGTCATGTGGCCAGCATGACTAAGCCGCTTCTGGTGAACCAGAGCAGCGCACGGAAACGCCGTTTACCTTCCCGCCGGAGCGGTACCTATTTATCTACTTGCACTTGATGTGCTTTCGAACTGCTAGGTGGGCAGGAGCTGGGACAGAGCAACGGGAGCTCAGCCCGTGATGGGGGTTCGAACCGCCGACCTTCTGATCGGCAAGCCCAAGGCTCAGTGGTTTACACCACAGTGCCACCCGCATCCCCTAATTAAGAACATAGTCTCTAGTTAACTGAACATACAATCGCAGCCTTTGTCGTTTTAGCTCAATAGGTGACATACTCCAATATTTTGCTAATATGCAGCTGATTTATACGTTTTTTTCCAGTTTGGAAAACAATGCTTTGAGGACTGAGGAGGAGGGTTGGTAAATTCTTACTGCTATTGTGCTACAGGACAGGTACAGTGGCACCCTTCTTTCCCTTTTAGTACTCGGGAAGTAAGGTAAAAGGTAAAGGTAAAGGACCCCTGGACGGTTAAGTCCAGCCAAAGGCGACTATGGGATTGCGGCACTCATCTCGCTTTCAGGCTGAGGAAGCCGGCATTTGTCCAGACAGCTTTCCGGGTCATGTGACCAGCATGACTAAACTGCTTCTGGTGCAACAAAGCACCGTGATGGAAACCAGAGCGCACGGAAGCGCCTTTTACCTTCCCGATGCAGAGGTACCTATTTATCTACTTGCACTAGCATGCTTTCGAACTGCTAGGTTGGCAGAAGCTGGGACAGAGCAATAGGAGCTCACCTCATTGTGGGGATTCGAACCACCAACCTTCGGATAGGCAAACCCAAGAGGCTCAGTGGTTTAGACCGTAGTGCCACCTGTGTCACCTACTTGGGAAGTAGAATCTATACAACATGTCTTCCTGTTCTATAATTTCTTTGCTGGAGATGAACAGCATACCATCGACCCTTTGCTGACCAAACTCGTAGGGAGGTCAGTTCCATTTTATGTTAAATACCTAATGGAAGATTAAGACCCAGAGAAGTCACTGGCAGTAGCTAAATTTCTACAAGTAGCAATGAACGACCATGTTCAGGGACTAATTCGAAATTACTGTAGTTTTATGTGATGGCTCTTATGTTGCATGTGGAATTCTGTTTTGCTTTGAGATTGTGTACAGTACACTTTTTTATTTCTGACCTATTGATTGTAATGAATTGATTGATTGTTGCTGTTGTCATTTCCTCAATATCTGTCTTGTTTTTCAGTCAAACTGACTGCCAAGGCAAGCATCAAAGCCAGAAGAAGAACCACTTACTTCATCAGTAAAAGGGCTAACAGGGAGAGAAGACTATCGTTCAGTTGTCCAGACTCTACAGTCAGGCCCTCATTATGGGCTCCTGTGAGGATAAAGAAAGATTGAAAAGAAGATCAGAGAAGCACAATAGTGTTTAGAGAACCCCAGGACTCCAGTACAGACCATCACCACCATGAGAGCATCTGGGAATCTGGATCTTGGTGGTTGTGGTTTGTACAAACTACAGTTCCTCATATTCCGAACAGGAAACTGTGGTTTTGTTATAAGCCCCAAACAAAAGGTTTGAGCTTCCTTCTCTCCCATACAAAGAAGCCTGGGCAGTGCAGAAGCCCAAAGCTCAGACTCTCATTTTCATCACAACAAATAGAAAAGCCAAGTTTGTGCTCTGGTTCCAAAGAGCCAGAGAAGCACTCTAGCAAGTATCGTATACTTGCAGGAACTCTTCTCTCACTATCCGCTAGCCTGTGCTTTAAGATCTGCAGAGGAGACCCTCTGATCCCACTGATGAGCATAGCTCATGGGGCTGTAATGTGCAGAGGACCTTTTCAGTTGTGTTACCCCATCCATGGAACTGTCTCCCCTAAGGGTACAGTTGGCTCCCTCCTTGTTGAGTTTCAGGCATAGCATACCATGAAAACACAACTCTTTAAGCCAGAGTAGCGCTATTTGGTTTTCTATTAGGATTCCTGCCCTAGTTTTCTTTAATGGTTTGGATTCTGTAATGGCAGGACTATTTACTTGATTGTCAGTATACGTTTTACTGCTTTATTGTGTATTTTGTTAATTTAACAGGAGGGAGGTAGAAACTGCCCTTGGGATTTTTATTTTTATTTTTATGAAGACTGGTTAAAACAGAATAAACACATAAACAAAATAAACAAATGAATCCCTGAAGAGAAGCAGTATCCTTCGTTTTATCTACAATTCACTTTCCTGGTTTAACTTTTTTTTAAAAAGCAATATTCCAGCTGGCTTAAACTAGCCACGTAATTTGCAATGCAAATGCAGAAGCTAATGTGGGTCCCAGAAAAATGCCTTGATCCCGAGGTAAACTGGGTTGCCTTTAGTAGCCTGAGTCAATAGACTCTTTGAAATTGTGCTTTTGCTGAAGGTACAGTTGCAAGTGAAACTGGTGAAACTGTCGTGCTCTCTTGTTACTTTTCCTTTTGCCAGGAGATGTAATGTTGCTAATGCAATCTTGCTACAGTTATAGTATTGAAATTTTGTGGTTTTTAAATATGCTGCTATATTTGCTATTATGTTGCAGCTTTACTATGAAATTGCTCTTGCAATGCTTGATTTTGAGATGTACAGTGGTCCCTTGGCTCCTGAAGGGCTTGGCTCCCAAACAAATCGTCTCCCAAACACCGCAAATTTGGAAGTAAGTGTTCCAGTTTTTTGGGAAGCCGAACTTCTGTTTCGACTGTCAGCATTGTTTCTGGGGCCAATCAGAAGCCAAGCCTTGGTTTGCTAACATTTTGGAAGTCAAACAGACTTCCATAACGGACTGAGTTCAGGAACCAAGATACCACTATATTCCTGTTTCCGTTGTTACAAGCTGCTTTGAGCATGATTTATTTTGTGGAAAAGAGGGAAACAAATAAAATAATGAAGGAAGGAATGAACAATGATCAGATGATCAAATGTGGCCTGTATGTTTTCATTAAAAGGTTCTTACATCAGTTAGACAAGCTGTACCGACAAATAGTCATTTGTACCCCCACTGTTCCATTCTGAAGGAAATCAGCCCTGAGTGCTCACTGGAAGGACAGATCGTGAAGCTGAGGCTCCAATACTTTGGCCAACTCATGAGAAGAGAAGACTCCCTGGAAAAGACCCTGATGTTGGGAAAGATGGAGGGCACAAGGAGAAGGGGGCGACAGAGGATGAGATGGTTGGATAGTGTTCTCGAAGCTACCAGCATGAGTTTGACCAAACTGTGGGAGGCAGTGGAAGACAGGAGTGCCTGGCGTGCCCTGGTCCATGGGGTCACGAAGAGTCGGACACGACTAAACGACTAAACAACAACACCACCCACAAATAGTCATTTGAATCCCCACTGTGCTTATGCAGTCCTTAAAATTCCTAGGGTTGTATCCAAGACCAGTCCTACCTAGAGTGGAACCATTAAAATTAATGGACCTGATCAGCTTAGGTCTATCCAATGGGACTTCTCTGAGTAGAACTTAGTTGGATGCAACCTCTAAAGTCTGGCGTCCACTTCATTACCTGTTGTAGTGGAGTTTAGCAGAAACTGCAGAGTGTGGTTTCCAAATGGGCTTATCCCAAGACAGATGATGGTAAGGTCTCCATCTAGGGTTCCTGTCCAGTTTAAGAAGCTGGTGGCCTCCTTCCCTCGGACCCAGGAAGAGACCTGCAGGTTCCCATTAGTATCATTCCCACTGAGGACCTCCCCACCCACTTGCCACTGGAGCTGGCCTGGAGGGCTGGGGTGCAGGGAGCAGGTACAAAGGAAGCCATTGTGTTCGTGCCAGCATGTGGCATTTGTCCGGGTGCTGCTGAGCCCAAGAACATCTAGAAAGGAGGGGGCGGAGTAAGGGAGAATTAATTATATACACGGACAGAATCTCTGTCTGTGATGGCACAACAAAACAGTAGAGGGCGCACTGCAGATGACAACAAGCAATGCTGAAAATGTTATCTAATGCAGAGATAATAATATATAATGAAATAATAAAAAAATTTATTTATACCTCGCCCTTCCCGGTTCAAAAACCGGGCTCAGGATTGCTAACAACAAATTTAAAACACTTAATTGTAAATGCAGCATAAAATACAGTATAAAAACATGAATAACAATAAAATTCAAAGTTCAGAAATCAATTTAGGGGAAATCCATCTAATAAGCATGAGATAATCACCAGGGCTAGCTGGCTGAATTAGTCCTACTTGGGCCAGCGAGGAGGCCAGAATTAGCTGTGGGGTCTCGGAGCAGGTAATCTTCATAAAAGGGGAGGGAGAGGGAAGAAAAGGGAAATAAAAGATCAGGCTGAATTCAAATTAAAGGCCAGGAGGAACAGCTCTGTCCTACAGGCCTGACGGAAGGAGGTTAAATCCTGAAGGGCCCTAGTCTCATGGGACAGAGCATTCCACCAGGTTGGAGCCATCACTGAGAAGGCCCTGGCCCTGGCGGAGGATAGTCTGACTTCCTTAGGGCCTGGGACCTCTAAACTATGGTTATTCATGGACCTGAAGGTCCTCTGCGGGGCATGCTAGGAGAAGCTGTCCCGTAAATAAGATGCTGCTGGGATTATTTTAAGGAGATGATGCCTTGAGAGTCTGTTGAAACTAGGGCTGGGGAGGGGATCGGTTTTCTTGGTATTTTAATGGGAAGCTACCTAATTCACACTTTCTGAACTAACCCACAAACCAAAACAGAGCTGCCCTTCAAAATTCACTCTTCTCCAATCCTCGAGGTGAAGCTTTCCAGCCAACTAATGTGTAGAAAAATGGATATATTACAGAAAATACAGATATATATATTTTTAAACCCACTATACTAGTCAATATTACACACAAAAATATCTTTATTAGGAGAAATTCACCCTAGGGTGCTGATTAATTTTTATGAGGATTTTCTTTTTTTGTTTTTTGTTGTTGTTACAGAGGGTTTACTGTGGTGAACTTCTCAGGGACCTCTGTAGAACCACCAAACTCCCTTCCTCCCACCCCCAACTCCATCGTGTTTGAACAGGATGTGAAACAGCAAAGTGTTCTTATGTGGGAAGAAAGATATGAATCCCTGTGACTGACATGTGTGGGGCAAATAACGAAAGAATTGGCTGGGCGCCTTGATTCAAAACATGGGGCTTTGCACACTCCAGCGGGAGAGAGCCCCCCGAGAGCAGAGTTTAAACACACAAAAGTCAAGCAGCGGTATAGTGTTAGGAACATAGGTTGTGAGACCCTTTTGTCCTGTTTTGTCCACTTGCAAATAGCAAGTGTTTTTGCCTGCAATGCAGGATGCCTGATTTTGCAGGTGAAAGCTTTGCCCATGTCAGCTAAGCAGAGTGTTATGGTGATTTGCAAGTCCAGCTTCTACGCTGCGCTGATAACTCCATGGAGAGCTGTTCTATTTTTGGGCTCAGTTGACCAGGAGGTTTTGGATGGGGTCTCTAAGCAGCTCCCTCCTCTTTCCAGCGATTCCAGGTTCCCCACTTTATTTATTTATTTATTTTTAATAACTATTTATTAGATTTCCACAAATACAGAAGAAAATTTAAAACAAACAATACAATACAGATACAATACAAAAATTACAATAAAGAAAAAAGAAAAAAAAACCAAGATAAAAAACATTTAAAAAAAAAAGAAAAAGAAAAATATAAAAAGAAAAAACCATATTTCCATATCCTTATCTTTCATTGACTTATTTCCTTGACTTCCTCAAACCTCCCTCCTGGTGTTCCATTTCCAATTGTAGTTTCAGCAAGACCTTTCCCTCTTTCACAACTTTAACTCCCCTTAACTCAATTTTGACCCTGAATTTTGCTCTTTACCCAAATCTATATTACACAATTCTCAATGCTTTTTCAACTAAAGCCAATTAGTTTCTTTCCAACAACTCCTAACATTCATTAACTTTCCAATATTTCTGTAAATATACTTTAAATTTACCCCAGTCCTCTTCTACCAACTCTTCTCCCTGGTCTCGAATTCTGCCAGTCATTTCTGCCAGTTCCATATAGTCCATCAGATTCATAAGCCATTCTTCCCGAGTAGGTAAGTCTTGTGTCTTCCAATGTCTTGCGATGAGTATTCTTGCTGCTGTTGTGGCATACATAAAAAATGTTCTATCTTTCTTTAACACCAATTGGCCAACCATGCCCAGGAGAAAAGCCTCTGGTTTTTTCAAAAACGTATATTTAAATATCTTCTTCAATTCATTATATATCATCTCCCAGAAGGCCTTAATCTTTGGGCACGTCCACCAAAGGTGGTAAAATGTGCCTATATCTATGGTACGATAAGGCCAAGGTTCATAGAATGTTCAAAAATCACATTGTTAGGAAAGCACTGTTTAATGTTTGGGTAAGATATAAAGATTTGTTAGAAAGCAAAACCCCAAGGTGGCTGTCACCAATGGAAGCAAAAGCTTTGAAAAAACTCAATATGGAGGCCAAATGGCCAAAGTATTGTGAAATTTTGGAACAGGAAGGTGACAGATTAAAGTTACAGACCTTTGAAAAGCTAAAGAGTAAAGTGCGAGACTGGCTCCATTACTATCAAATAATGGAGGTTTACAATATGGACAAAAGAATAGCATTTCAAGTGGAAAAATCAAAATTGGAAACAGAATTGTTAGACTCTAAGGTTAAGAACTTGTCAAAAATGTATAACTTGCTGTTGAAATGGAATACTCAGGATGAAACGGTGAAATCAGTTATGATTAAATGGGCACAAGATGTTGGACACAACATCATGGCGGCTGACTGGGAACAGTTATGGACCACCGGTGTTAAATTTACGGCATGTAATGCCATAAGAGAGAATGTAATGAAAATGATATATAGGTGGTACATGACACCAGTCAAAAATCTATCATTTGTCTGATAATAAGTGTTGGAAATGCAGGTTCCCCACTTTATTGTCCCTTATGAAAAGAACTGCCTCCCAGAACAAATATATGGTGCCCCTTTCTTTTGACTTACTCTGGGAGCTTCCTCGAGACCCACCTTTTCTCTGAAGTCCTTGGCCCATCCCCTAGTCCTCACATCTTACTCTTCCTGTAACTGAAATAATGCATATTCTTTCTTCCCCTGTTGATACCTGGACTCCATTATGCTGTCCTTCTTCTTCCATGGAGATTGCAAGCACTTAGGGGCAGAGACCTGTCCCCTTCTACTCTATGGAGAGCTCTGCATAATCATGACATAATCATGACCGCTCCCCGCTTAAAACGGGGGCGCCCTTTGCGTGGACGCGTGCAGCCCTGGATCTGGAGTGGCCCCATCAGCATAGGCTTTGCCTTCCCTCAGGTGGGATACCTGGAGGTCCCCGCCTACCTCAGTGAGTTGTCCAATCCCACCTGGGGGAAGCGTTGCCAGGGAAACCAGGCCAGGTAGGGGGAGGGATTACCTGCCCACACAATAGAGGGAGGATCTTACCTGGTAATCCTCACTTGGCTCCAGAGCTTCTCCCACCCTACCCACCCTCAGTTAATGTCTTCTTTGCAGGTTAACTTTTCTTCATAGGTTTTGCAGGTTAACCTTTCTCCACAGGTACGCGGGCGCTGCTACGATAAGGTCGCTGTTAAAGGGCCGGAAAGGAATTTCCCTGCATTGGCAGGTTTCGCCTTTCCCGTAGCAAAACGTCACAACTTTGGCGGTATCAGGCCTTGGGCGGAATCCTTTAGTCCATCTTCCTCTTTGCGGCGGCGATACCAGGGTTCCCCGTTAAAGGGGTTTCTGAAGGGAGGCTTTGACCGTACGCCGAAAGGTCGTCATTGCTCTCCCCTGCAGCGGCGGCGTAATGGGGGCGGCTATCTCTGCTTGAACATATGTTCTCCAGAGCCAGCCCATCCCCCCACACACACACTGGATAACCCTGAAGCTCCCTAGGTCCCCGGCTGGGGACTGGGGAGGGAGAACGCCCAATGCCTGAGCCAAGGTCTACCCACATTTGAAATTTAATAAAGTTGTGGCCAATTTAATCCCATAGCACGTTGTCTAGAGTCGTTATTCCACATGACGGGGGGGGGACCACTCGGGATCTGGGGACTCCGCCTGTCCACGCAATGATAATTCCAGCCCTACAATTCTACGAACCAAAATACAGTGGTACCTCGGGTTACATACACTTCAGGTTACATACGCTTCAGGTTACAGACTCCGCTAACCCAGAAATATTATCTCGGGTTAAGAACTTTGCTTCAGGATGAGAAGAGAAATCGTGCAGTGGCAGAGCAGTGGCAGCAGGAGGCCCCATTAGCTAAAGTGGTGCTTCAGGTTAAGAACAGTTTCAGGTTAAGAACAGACCTCCAGAACGAATTAAGTTCTTAACCCGAGGTACCACTGTAAATCAAGTAAGCATCTTATGCAAACAAACCAATTTGCATTTTTCTCTCTCCTTTCTGGTTTCAGGGAGAGGCGAGGCTGTACCTGACATAGTTATATACAAGACTTTTCTCTAACCACGAAGCATCAAATAAAAACAAACTAGTCAAGGAACCAGGGGCATTGTGAGAAACTTATGGGATGCAAGGCACAGGTACATAACACAAACTTGAATAAAAACTGCATGTGCAAATTCCCAGCTGGCTCTGGGAAATCAAGATGGTGCCTAGCTGGACTTACATCAGCATCATGTTTTACACTGCATCTAACCAACCAATAAGCAAAATAATTTGAATTATTAAGGGAGCAAGAGGTACCAGGTCCACTGCAAAAGGCTTAGAGCTTGAGCGCCCTGCACCATCCCCGGAACAACAAGGAGCAGTAAGCAGAGTAGGAATGGAAAACCCACCTACCTGTCACAAGAAGCTGAAATGAAGCATCCACATAGCTATAGAGGACTTCCTGTCCTTTCTCAATTCTAAAGAAGTATTGCCCCTCATCTTCTAACTGGACATCACTGATGCTGAAGGAGCAGTTGCCTTGCTCTGGTTTCCCTTCTAACTGGAAACGGTTCGCGATGGAGGGGTCGATTCTCTGGCTCTCATCGTTGGTGGCCACAAGAGCACCTTTGACATAGCGTTTGGAAGAGGGAAGATAGTGTCTTGTCTCCGCATTCTTAAACCAGTAACCAAATAGCTTCTCCGAACTGTTCTGGTGCTGATTGTTGTAGGTGAACTGGCAGGGAGGGTGAACATAGAGGCCTCTCTGCACATAGACGGAGGCAGGCATTGTCAATGTAAAGCTAGGACTTAGCTGACTCACCATACCTGCCAGAGGAAGTAAAAGGGGGAGAAATTAACAGGTTAAAATTATCTGATATTTCCAGTTTGCCATCCACCCCCATTCTGTACATGAGGCTACAGTCCTATGGTCCTTGGGGAGGCATCTGAGGGGGTCATGGGATGCATCAGAGCTCCATCTGCCAGGTCAGAGAGAGAGCCGATATCAGGGAGGGGAATATGATGTCAGACACACACACCCATTCTCGGTTGTCCTAGTAATCTCCATAGCTCCTTATTGGCCCAATGAACATCAGTAGAGCCAATAAAGGGACAGAGAATGTAGGGGTGGCAGTTTTGGAGCATGACAAGGATGAACTGAGGGGAAGCCTCTGAAGGATATATAGAGGGCCCAAAACAGGCACTTAGTGTCTTGAAAGACCTACATTGGCTCCCAGTATGTTTCTGAGCACAATTCAAAGTGTTGGTGCTGACCTTTAAAACCCTAAACAGCCTCGGCCCAGAATACCTCAAGGAGCGTCTCTACTCCCATCATTCAGGTCCAGCTCCAAGGCCCTTCTGGTGGTTCCCTCACTGTGAGAAGTGAGGTTTCAGGGAACCAGGCAGAGGGCCTTCTCGGTAGTGGTGCCCACCTTGTGGAACACCCTCTCATCAGATGTCAAGGAAATACACAACTATCTGATGTTTAGAATTACTGCTGTAGCCTAGTCTACACAGGAATGGGCACAGCTGACACACCAGCTTGTTTTTATTATTATATATTTATTGATACTCCACTTTTTCCCCTGACAGGGACTCAAGGTGGCTTACAGATAAAATATGAACAGTTGGAAGTACAGGGGGAAATCCCAATAATTAAACAACAATTAAAGATTAATAATTTTTTTTAAAAAAAACCACTGTCTGTCTGTCTGTCTCTCTATATATACAAACAAAATATATACGAAGAAAATAAAAATAGCACAGCACCAGTCCTTTCATTTAAAACAGTCAGTTCCCAAAGTCTGTTCCTCACCGGCTACTGGAAGGGCAACGAGGAGGGAGCCAGTCTAACTTCTCTAGGGAGGGAGTTCCAAAGTCTGGGGGCAGCCACCAAGAAGGCCCTCTCCTGCGTCCCTACCAAGTATCTCTACTAAGCTGGGCAAAGGCATTCCTGACCCCCATCACCTCCTGGGAATCTAGATGCAAGGCTGAATCAAGGAGCACCCGCCCCTCAAATGCCAGCAAACCCGGTTCTTCAATCAGAGTACCATCCTACCCCTGTTCCAGATCCCATCTGCCTTCTGACCAAGAACACATCCATCTTGTCATGCTTACCTTTGCAGAGCAGGGAGAGGATCAGGATTGCCACTGTCATTATAGAGGAGACCAAACTTCCAGTCTTCTTGGAAACGTTTGGAAGCTTCAAGCTCTTTTCCCCTTGCATCCCTTTCCAGCTGTGGTGCCCTTGGACAGGTGACCTGCCAAGGAGATAGGAGAGAGACCCACCTTGGGCGTTTTCTTTTGTGAAGGGGAGGTCAGAAAGCCTACTGTGCTCAGTGGTCCTGTCTTGCAGCTCATACAGCAACCTCTGGAAACCTCACTCACTTGCGTCTCCTGTTAGGGTCAGGTGCAAAGAAGGGAAGAGACCAGCTGAGCTGTCACAGTTCGGTTCCTCTTATTGGGTTCCAAAAGCAACAAATGGCCACAGAAGAAGGGATCTGAGAATGGGCTGCTTGACACCTGTGAATCAAGAACTGGGTGTATCTAGGGGTTGGCCCTCAGGGATGCAAAAATTGTGTCTCTCCACTCTGGCCCAAAGGGATTAGGAATCCACCCACCTGTCTGCTTGTTCCCCAGGCCTCTCCTCTGCTGCTCTAGGTGGCCAGGCAAGGTGTGTAGCCTCCACTGGGCACCTCAGTGGAGTAATCTGGGGGAAAGTCAGAGAGAGAGGGCAAGAGTTGCAGAAGGAGAATAAAGAAAGGGAAAGAGGAAAGAGGCAGAAGAGAAAGCAGCAAGTAGCTGCAGAAGCCAGGGCAGAGGGTTGCTGCTTAAGGCACAGGTGTAGAGAAATAGAGGAAGGAAAACTCACCAGAACAGAAAAACACTAGGGTTGCCATATTTCAAAAAGTAAAAACCAGTATGCCCCAAAAGTTGTTGAGCTTTTGATTGACTTGCCTAAGATCCAAGGCAAAGTACCACCTTTCGGAAATTCCACCCAGACGTCAATCCCAGTAACGTTTGGACTCGGTCCCGTATACCTGAAGGAGCGTCTCCACCCCCATCATTCAGCCTGGACTCCGAGATCCAGTGCTGCGGGCCTTCTGGCGGTTCCCTCATTGTGAGAAGTGAGGTTACAGGGAACCAGGCAGAGGGCCTTTTCGGTAGTTGCGCCCGCCCTGTGGAACGTCCTCCCTTCAGATGTGAAGGAAATAAGCAGCTATCCTATTTTAAAAAGACATCTGAAGGCAGCCCTGTTTAGGGAAGTTTTTAATATTTAATGCTGTATTGTTTCTAACACTTGACTGGGAGGCGCCTAGAGTGGCTGGGGAAACTCAGCCAGATGGGCAGGGTATAAATAATAAATTATTATTATTATTATTATTATTATTATTATTATTATTATTATTATT
>JAXCMG010000016.1:515356-537053 GCA_034642415.1 Podarcis siculus
AACAGGAGCAGTGGTCAGGGATGATGGGAGTTGTAGTCCCAAAACATCTGGAGGGCCGAGTTTGCCTATGCCTGTTGTAAGTGGTCTGTTTGCAAAAGGGAGGCTATAAAATTGTCAACAGGGCGGTGTCCTCCGGCTGCAAGATAATGACGTGTTGTTATCTTTATTGTCACCTCCCCTGCATGCTCCAAAAACAACAACAACAACCAGGGGCAAACGAAGGCTAACTAACACCTGGGGTGGGGCAAACCGCTGGCTGCGTACACGTTGTGCCTGTTAGAATTCCTGCTCCATGATTGCAGTCATGGGATTTTTGTCTATCACATGACGATGTATGTTTTGACTCCACAGAGTGGGAAGTGACGGAGAAGGGGTGTTTGTGTTACTGTGTTCTGTGAAGTGGGACTATTGTCCTTTGTTCTTTTTCTCTTTGCTGTCACACGCATGCACTGTATGTAGTGACGCCGCACATGCATCGTACGTAGTGGCATCACGCATGCATTGTATGTAGTGGCTTGCGGCTGCAGCGGCAACCGAGGGATCCTGCCGCCGTCTGCACGGCACTCGGGCGGCGCCGGGGGCAAACTGCTATGTACAGCACATGTGCAGCAGCGCTACATACAGCGCATGCGTGGAGCACCGAGCATGCGTTGTACATAGTGGTTTGCTGCTGGTGCCGCTCAAATGCTGTACGGATGGTGGCGGGATCCTCTTCTCGTGGGTACAGCCACGAAAGGAGGATCCTCCACATGTGGCTGCAGCGGTGTGATGGCTGCTCCTGCCGCTGTGCCCAGGGGTGGTGGGGCAAGCATCCCGCAGGGTGCCGCCATGTCACCTGGGGCGCACTGCCCACCTCCCTTGTGACGCCACTGACAACAACTGTCACTCAGATTATCAGACAGCAAACTAATGCCTGAACTGTCACTTACACCTGTGTTGCATCTTTCTTTTAAGTCCAGGGTTTTTCATCACCATGGTGCAGCTGAAAGAGAGGAAAAGGCAGAGAAAGAGCTGGAAAAGGGGGGGGGGGGATTGCACTAGCACAGCTTTCCTTCTTTCCTTTGAACATGGGGCCCTCCCGATTTTTCAGGCAGGAACCATCACCCTTGACCATTGCCCATGCTGGCTGCTGCAGACACGAGTTGTAGTCCAAAACATTGCGTTGGGAGAG
This sequence comes from Podarcis siculus, assembly GCA_034642415.1. Taxonomy (NCBI): domain Eukaryota; kingdom Metazoa; phylum Chordata; class Lepidosauria; order Squamata; family Lacertidae; genus Podarcis; species Podarcis siculus. The sequence continues at coordinate 516,528 of JAXCMG010000016.1, forward strand.
GCTGCATTAACCCATCCATTGTCTGCAAGGGAGACACCCCCGCTCCCTATTGCATCAATTCTATTGGGCAGCTGAGTTTCTTGCTACCTTATAGACCGGCTTGCTCCTTCCAGCTTCAGCACTTGCTCTCGTGCTCTCTCCCCGTGTCTCACACGCTCCACATCTCCCTCACGCACAGGAAGACAAAGATATGCCAGCGAGCCCCGCATCACCTTGCAGGGAACAGCTAATCCGCTTCTCTGACACTCAGTACTTGGGGGCTTTTCAGTAATAGACGGAGCATCAGCTTCATTGCCCACAGCACTGGGCTCAGGTCATCCTACTGGGTCGGGATCAAAGCATCTTCCACTCTTCTTCTGGAGCTAGCAGAAAATCACCCACACCTTCTGCCGGCAGATGGACAGAGGAGGAGGCGGCGGCGGCCAGAGCTCACTACCTTTCTAACCTGTTGAAGAGACTGGCAACACCTGCAGCAAGGTAAGACAGTTTGATCCCTAAAGGGATTTTCTCCTCCTCCCTCCCCTCTTATACACCAGCTCCTTAGGAAGGTGATGGAGAGATAATGGGTTGTATTCCATGCTAGTCTTACTCAGAGTAGACCCACTGAAGTGAGTGGACATGACTAACCAGTGTAACAACAAAAGCCTTTCCAAGACCATCTCCACCAAACTTGTCATTATAATAATAATTGCCTTTTTCATGCGTAAGGAGGTACGGAACTTTGTAAAACCACCTGTTTCTAGCGATGGATAATAATTAACAACCTGACGACAAAAGCCTTTCTAAAGCCCTATCCACCGAATTATTACAAGAGTAATTACCTTTTAAAAACCATAACTGGGGAGAGATCCAACTTTGTAAAACCATCTCTTTCAATGGATTGAGGTCCAAATTAAAAAGTGGGTAGGGACAGTGTTCAGTCTTCCTTCTTTCCCCCTCTCCATACATGATCCTGCACACACTCCCCTGTGCTAGAAAAGGATATATAAGATGCATCCTTTTAACACACAGGTGTATTTCCCCCCCTACCTTTGGAGGTGCTTTGGGGAGTTAGAAATCTGGTGCTGTAACATGGCCACAGATAACAGGTGGTAATAGGACCATTTCATAGATGGGGAAACTGAGGCAGAGGCGGACATAAGTGTTTGGGTTGTTAATCCCTATACATGTCTACTCAGAAGTAAGTTCAGTGGGACCTATTCCCAGGTAAATGAGTATGTGATTGCTGTGGAAAGAAACTCTATATAAATCATCTTATTAGATGTGAGTTAAAGTCCATGCTGCCTGGTGCTTTACCTTCAAAAGCGACTAGTCAAATGTCTTTGAGAAACTCACAATCAAGGCAAAGTAATTGGAACCCCTTGTTCTTTGTTCCCACCTAGCATCCCACAAGGGTACACTGATTCTGATTATGGAGGATCCATTCTCTTTTCATTTCTTTTTTAAGGAAACCAAAGGCAAAGAGGCCACAATTCTTCCCTAGATCTTGGGACCCTTCAATGCTTGTTCTAAAGAGCAACTTCACAGGTCACAAAATTTCTGCCCGGAAAGCATTTCCACACAGGGAAACTGGTGTGTGTGTGTGTGTGTAGGGGAGAGGGACTCTCACACCTGGGGGGTTAATTCTGTTCCCTGCAGGTAAATTGCTCTCCGTATAGGAATTCTACAGTATGTGGAGCAGCTTCTGCTCTGTTTGGTATGCTGCTGCTTGAGGCAGTGTAAATGGAGAGAGAATCATAGAATTGTAGAGTTGGGACCCTAAGGAACATCTAGTCGAACCCCTGCAATGCAGGAATCTCACCATGAACGCCTTCCTTGTTCTCTTATAATGGCAGTGGCGCCCACCTGAGAGGTTCTGGAACTGAGTTCTGGGGTGAGTTCTGGCGGGAAAAAAGCCCTGGCTCAAACATTGTATATCACTAAAACATCACTTGGAACTGTAATTAAAACAACACAGAAACTACTAGAGTGCAGAAGTGGAGGGGAAGCACAGAACTAAGTAGTTTTCCACTCTAGGCAGAGGTCCGAGTGGCTTTCCCCTTGCACCACTCCTTTCCTGGGGAAAACTAACTGTTTAGCGCTAAATAGGAACAAATGTCAATACGGAGAAAACCCGGATTGTTGTTTGTTCCAATTGAGCACTAAAGAGTGGTTTTCCCTGGGGGTGAAAGCAGCAGGACAAGATGAAACTGAGTCCTAAGAGTACAATGAAAGTGCCGAGTGGCTCGCTGAAGTGAGGGAGTTCCATTGCAAGGGGCCACCACAGAGAAGGCTCTCCTGTGCACCACTGTCCCTGGGATCCCAAAGGTTTGTGGGACCATCAGCAAGAGTCTCCCCCACTCACATTAACATTTGGGCCGCTCTGTATGTGTGGAGGCACTCCTTCAGTTGTTTGGGACACAAGCTGTTTTGCGGCTTTGTAGGTAAGGTAAGGTAAAGGACCCCTGGACGGTTAAGTCCAGTCAAAGGCAACTATGGGGTTACAGTGCTCATCTCGCTTTCAGGCCGAGGGAGCCAATGTTTGTCCACAGACAGCTTTCTGGGTCATGTGGCCAGCATGACTAAACCGGTTCTGGCACAACAGAACACCATGATGGAAACCAGAGCACAAGTAAATGCCATTTACCTTCCTGCCACAGCAGTACCTATTTATCTACTTGCACTGGCATGCTTTGTATATCAACATAACCACCTTGAATTGGGCACCTTGGGACAAAGGAGGGATATTTCCCGTTTTCAGGAAAATTTTGAACTGGGAAAATGCCCAGATAATATTGTCATGCAAATTAGGATAATTTTCATAGTGTAACAAATCAGAAACAAACCAGTTTGCATAGGGGGTGCAGGGGGTGCCCTAAAACAAGGTTAGCCAACGTGGACCCTCCAGATGATAATGAATCCCCATAATTTCTTTTCCTTTTTTGAAGATTTTATTGGTTTTTTTTACAGTTTTATATTTAATCAAACAACACAAAATAACATTTGTCATATAAAAGAAAATGAACCCTCCCCCCCTTCCCGTGACTTCCTTCAACTCCCCCTTCTGGTTCTTTAAATATTTACTACTACTGCCTAAGTATTGAACTCCCATAATTTCTGACACTTGCTTGTTGGGGCTGACGGGGGGTGAAATCTGGAGAGCACTATCCTGGCTACCTGCCCTAGAGAGTAATCTAATTTAACAAGGTTTATTTTACTTGTATTTAGGCTAAACAGTTTGAAAGTACAAAGCTTGCCTAATATTGTACTCACAGCTGGCACCCACTCATGGTTACTAATGAACTTATAAAAGGGAATTTTCTTTCCCGCGGAAAAATTAAGCAGCGCAAGATTTTTCTGCCCAGCAACACTGATCAGTGTAATAACATAATTATATTTTATTAGGCAATAGATATTGGAGCGGATACCCTTCTTGCAATAGGAAAGGAGGAGGTAGGGATACGGATTTAAGAAGAAAAGTATGATCACCAAGGCGAAGGGGAGTGGCGTCCAGTGGTCAGAGCGGGAGTTAATAAATCGGAGGGCGTCGCGCTGTGTTCTCAAGCCTCGATTAAACCTTTTCCTCCGCGGCCAACTCTTTCCTCCGCCTTGTCTGGAGAGAAAGCGCTTAATGAATTAACAGCTCGCCGGCGGCGCGCCTGGCGTTTGTTAGCTGTGCGTGCGTTGAAGCAGCTGGGCGCGCATCAATTAGCGCGCCTAATGGGCCTTGGCGGCTCCGGAGCACGTGGCCCTGCGCTCCCCCGACGGCTCCGGTGTCCCAAAGCGGCCCGCGGGGCCGGCTGGCTCATCCTAATCCGTCATTATTAGCAAACCTCCCGCCGTCGCCACCGGGGACGAGGGCGCAGGAATGGGAGCAGGCGAGCCTGCCTGCAGATCTCCCGCCCCGTCGCGGGGAGGTTGATTGATGAGCCTCGTGCAGAAGGAGACGCCCGCTTGGAGGCAGCTAACTGGGGCTGAATAGCAGGGGCGAGGCGCGCCCCGCCCGCTGTTTGCGCAACCAAGCGCCGTCCAAAGAGAGACAGTATTGGCGCACATACCCACCGCCCGTGGCTACATAGAATCAGAGTTGGAAGGGACCCCCAGGATCATCTAGTTCAACTTCCTGCCATGCAGGAATAAGCGGCTGTCCCATATGAGGATTGAACCTGCAACCTTGGCGTTATCAACACCACTCTCTAGCCAACTGAGCTATCCAGGCATAAGAGGCAGCATAGTTCAACAGGTCACACTTTCCCTCCCATGGAGGAGGGAATGCTGAAAAAACCACACCGGTTGAACATCTGCCTCCATGCACCAATAAGAATCCTCTTTCCCAGTTTCCTCCCAGCTTTAATAAATAAGGAAGCTTTGAAAAAAAAGAGGAGGCACACTGCGCTTTGAACAGTTCCAGCTCGCGCTGCAAGCCCTCCGTGGCTTGGCCTGATCACTTCCCCGACTTCTCTCCGCTCTCCATGGAAATGTAAAGAATTCCTGCCTTTAAGGTGGTGCCGGAAATATTGGAGCAGAAAGGGATTGCGGCGCGCGTCTGAAGGGGCAAACGTGCTCTTGGGGTTTCGCTTCCCTTTCTAGAGAGCTGGGGGTCGGGGGACGAGACGGGACCCTGGAAATTCGGCCCTAGTTATTGACACGAACGGACAAGCAGCATCTTCGCAGTCATCTTCCCTTGCTTAGTTCTCTACAGAGATGCATCCCGCTAACTCTGTTCTGTGCTGCCTTTGTAAACGATGAAGGAAGGTGCGTTATATCCAGTCAGACCGCTGGGTGAAATATCAGAATTGGAGGTGCCTGTCTAATTTAGTAGCTCCACATTAGCGGTCCCATGACTTTAAAGGCCTTAGTAAATGAATATGATGTATTTGTCGCGTGACAGTATTGTAGTCCAACAATATCTGGCAGCCTACAGATTCCTGCCCTTGTGCCTAGAATCCCATCAACATCATGGCATGAAGTGCAATTCTGGTAAGGTAGCCAGTTGCAAAAGTCGTCGTCTTCTTCTGTGATCACTGGTAGCTGAGTAAGAGTGTCTTCCTTGAGGTCTTAACAGTGTGTCTCTAAGTGACTGTGGAGGCCAGTTTTGGATCTGCACATCCTTCCACAGTGGGGCCATAGGTTTCTGGGCAGGAGTTGATCACAGTGAGGGTTTGCCAAACGTGCCTTCCTCTTAGCTCTTTTTCCCCTGTCGTCCTGAATTCTTGCTTCTTCAAAGGCTGTTCTCCAATTGGAGCGCTCGCAGGCCAGTGTTTCCCAGTTGCCGGTATTTATACCACATTTTTAAAGATTTGCCTTGAGAGCATCTTTAAACCTCTTTTGTTGTCCACCGGCATTACGCTGACCATTCTTAAATTGGGAAGACGATAATCCAGGCATCCGAACATGACCAATCCAACGAAGTCGATGTTAAAGTGTGTTGTTGTTGTTTAGTTGTGTCCGACTCTTCGTGACCCCATGGACCAGAGCACGCCAGGCACTCCTGCCTTCCACTGCCTCCCGCAGTTTGGTTAAACTCATGCTGGTAGCTTCGAGAACACTGTCCAACCATCTCGATGTTAAAGTAATAGGGCGCAAAATGTAAACATGGGCGTTTTGCTGCAAAATGATGGTCCAGTTCCTTTTTTATATATCATCAAGAAACGGGGGAAAGGTGCCTTTTTCAAAATCTCCTGCGGACTGGTGACTTTTCTTTTCACTGGCCTGGCTTTTTGTACTCAATACGCAAAGTCGGTTGAGAACAGTTTTTCCTGACGCAGAGAGTGTGGAATTTTCACCTGCTTAACTTCTGTGTTGGGCTGCTGTTAACAGCAGAAGAGCAGGGGATTAGTAAAAATGGTGGTCCTGCAACCCCCAGCTACCTGCATACCTTTTTTATTTTGCTGTTTCCAGGTTGTATGCCTCTGGGCATTTAAACAGCAGCTGGAATGAGTTTTGAGAAAGGTTGCACAATGCGTACCACCCACACGCAGAGAGCTTCTAGGTTACAGCCGTCCCCAGCAGGCCAGACGCAACAATAGCTATGTTATTTATACAGCCGCAGGAGTGTTGCATAACAACATTGCATACAGATGGTGATCTCCAGCAGGGATGCAAGAAGCGGAGCCGAAAACCTAAGTTCTCATCCGAGAGAGATCCAGCAGATTTTTCTCTCTCCTCCAAATCTGAAATGCCAAAATTCTGGATTCAAGAATAGTCTTATATTAAAACCCCCCACCACCATCAAAATTATCATTGCACAACTGAACTCTGAATGCTATTAACAATGTTACAAGATGAAAATTCAGTGTGGTGTAGTGGTTAGAGTGTCGGACTAGGAACTGGAAGACCAGGGCTCAAATCTCCACACAGCCAGGAAGCAAACTGGGTGATTTTGGGCCAGTCACTTACCTACCTCACAGGGTGGTTGTGAGGAGGAAGAGAACCATGTATGTCACCTGGAGTTCGTTACAGGGAAGGTGGGTTGTGAATGAAGAAAATAAAAATAAAGAAAATGTGCTATGATTTCAAAAACCTCTCACGATTTTCTACATTTGTGCTTGCAAATCTGAAAGGAGAGATTAGATCCACCAGTACCTTTCCCCCGATCTACGTCATTAACATATTCCTACATGTTTGCCTTCAACATGAATGTTGAATTTAGAGAGAGTGGCACTGTGGGGTTTGGGTGCAGGCGAACTGCCCCCATGAGGGCTTGGCACATGTCATCACTGACCACCTCCCACCATGGCAGCTCTGGTTGCTCTGCCTCTTCCCATCTCTTGGCAACAGAACATCTCTACAACCCCTTATGCAACTTTCTGCTTTGAACGGTGCTTCATTCATCCAAGCTGCCCTCCAGCTCACGCTCCTCCCTCCCCTCTGCTCTGCGTAATATTCCCAGCTAGAAAGAAGTTGTGCTGTAACCAGAGCAACAGAGATTGCCCTTGAGAATTTCACTTACTGAGATATATATATATATTTAAAGTAATTGCATAGGGTGGTGGGTGGGTGGGAGAAAGGAGTGGCGGGTGGGTGAGAGAAAGGAGTGGCGGAACAGAACTGAAAAGGGAGTACAGGGTTCTCCTTTGGATGAAAACCCAGAAATCCTGGCCCCTCCAGTCAGGCAACCTTTTCTCTCTCTCTCTTCACTCGTAGATCCTAGAGGAGGCTTAGTCCAATAGGGTGAACTGGGCACTGCCCCACCAATCTCAGTCTGCCCTTAGCCAACCCCCTGCAAGTCTGCCTTCTTTTTTCCATATCTATATCTATCTATCTGTCCATACTATTGAAGTTTTCAAATCATAAGGACAAATTTACAAAAGGGAAACAAGAAAGAGACTAGAGAGATAAGATCCCTCAATTAATTACCAATATGTTGAATGCATGGTGGATCAAACAAAAATGTTAATCTTAATTCTCTTGTGGGTTTTTCCATGTGTACACCATATGAATACGATCAAGACAAGATAAGAGAGCATGGGTGTGTTGTGTCTTATTGTTTGCATTTCCATGCAACTCATACTATAGCAAAAGCTAGAAGGACCACCCACCCATATATCTCCTTATTCTACTCTTACAAGCCACCTAGATTTTAGTGGCTGAGTACATGGAGTACATGGTTATCCCTTTGGGCTGCAGACTCTTGCATTGGATAGAGTGGCTGTGAACAGAAAGAGGAGGGTGAGGGGTTGAAAAGCTGCAGCGAGGTTGCAGAAGACACCTTGTCGCCCTTTTATCCTTGCCCAAAATAATGATGAAGTTGATGGTGCTTATCATTTAGGTGGTGCAGTGATGGCCAAGGACCTCATGTACCCCAAGTCCAGAGTATGAGAAAGTGCTGTTATTGGGGAAATTACAGCACCTAACCCTGGACAGCTCCCTTAGCCTTGATGTGGCTTTGCTATGAGCACTCAGCACAGGAACTTAAGAATAACTTTACTAGATCAGACTAAAGGCCCCTCCGGTCCAGCCTCCTATTCTCCCAGAGGCCAACCAGATGTTTTGGGGAAGCCTGCAAGCAGAACCTGTGGGCATCAACACTCTGCTCACCTGTGATTCACAGCTTCAGGCATTCATAGGTATGCTGACACTTGACAGTGGAGGTAGAGCATAGTCACCATGGCTAGTACCCTTCGTGATTTTGTCTAATCCCCTTCTAACATCATCCAAACTTGTGGCCATCTCTGCATATTCCATAGTTTTAACTATGTGCTGCAGGAAAGCAAGGGACAAGCTCATGCCCCACTCAGTGCCACATTCGGGCCCATAGATCCAGGGGGAACCTCAAACCACTACAACTTATTCCCCCACAGACCACTTGACAATTGCAGAGGGTATTGGTGGATCACTATTTCTGCCTTTTGCAACAATTGTAATGTGCTAGATGCTGCATGATTCTAAATTGCATTACTGTTGCTTCTTTTATTTCTTAAATATTGCATTCCATAGAATTCAGATTGCATTGCAGTAAAATACAATATAAGAAATGGAAGAAGTAATAAAAAATACAATCAAAACCAATGTGTATGTTTAATGCAAGGAATGCACCATCTCTTTTCTTCAACCACAAATCCACACACTGTGGACAACCTGAATGAAGCTGCTAGGCCACTGGTAGTCCATGAACCACAATTTGGGAACCCATGACCTATTCCACCTGTGACTGTTTGGCCATCCATGATACACTAGTACAGGGATGGGATACCTGTGGCCCTCCAGCTGTTGCTGGGCAACAACTCCCATCATCTCTGACTTTTGGCCACGCTGACTAGGGCTGATGGGAGTTGGAGCCCAACCAATGTGCTCTCCACCCCAACATAAGTGATGGCACTATATAAAAATTATAAGGTAAAGGTAAAGGTACCCCTGCCCGTACAGGCCAGTCTTGACAGACTCTAGGGTTGTGCGCTCATCTCACTCTAGGGGCCGGGAGCCAGCGCTGTCCGCAGACACTTCCGGGTCACGTGGCCAGCGTGACAAGCTGCATCTGGCGAGCCAGTGCAGCACACGGAACGCCGTTTACCTTCCCGCTAGTAAGCGGTCCCTATTTATCTACTTGCACCCAAGGGTGCTTTCGAACTGTTAGGTTGGCAGACGCTGGGACCGAGCGATGGGAGTGCACCCCGCCGCGGGGATTCAAACTGCCGACCTTTTGATCGGCAAGTCCTAGGCGCTGAGGCTTTAACCCACAGCGCCACCCGCGTCCCAATATATAAAAATTATAATTAATGCTAAATGAGTTTTCTCTCCTTCTCCTTCTCTCTTTGGCAGGGAGATGTCAACAAGCCCAGCAGGCAATGTCTCCTCATCCTCCCTGGTCCTGGAGGAAGCCACTGTGCGCAGCACTGTAAAGGTCATCACTGGGGTGATCTTCAGCTTCATCTTCCTAGCTGGGGTGACTGGGAATGGGATAGTGTTGTGGGTCACTGGCTGGAAGCTCCGCTGGACCTCCAACACCATTTGGTTCTTCAACCTCGCCTTGGCCGACTTGGCTTCCACCTCCCTGATCTTTGTCACAGTGTTGAACTTGGCCCTGGACCTGCACTGGCCCTTTGGCTCAGTGGCCTGCAAGGTGGCCAACTGCCTTTTTGGGCTGAGCGTGTGCAGCGGTGTCCTGCTACTCAGCTCCATCAGCGTGGACCGCTGCGTGCTGGTGGTGGCCCCCGTCTGGTGCCAGAACTATCGGACCCCACGCCTCACATGGGGGACTTGCGGGCTCCTCTGGATGATCTCCCTCACCTTCTTCGTCCCCAGCTCTTACTTCTTCACTGAGATCTCAGTGGAGAAGAATAACCGGAGCTCCTGCAACAACCTGGACATCTTCCAGGACTGGCAGGAAGCAGAAGTCCTCACCATCTGCATCTTTCTCTACCAGTTCCTCCTGCCCTTGCTGGTCATCTCCATCTCCTACACCATCCTGGTGGTGACCATGCACAAGAAGAAGCTCAACAAGTCCAGCAAGCCCTTCTTGGTGGTTACCAGGGTGGTCTTCTGCTTCTTCCTCTGCTGGCTGCCCTACCATGCCCTGGCTCTGGCAAGGATCTCTATGGATGCTGTTCCAGATGCTGTGCACCTGGTGGCCATCCCTCTTTCCAAGTGTCTGGCCTTGTTCAACAGCTGCATCAACCCCTTGCTCTATGTCTTTGTGGGGCAGGAGTTCAAGGATGCAGTGAGGAGGTCTTTGCTGCAGGTCTTCAAGACAGCTTTTGAAGAGGCACCAGTGGCCACCAGTGTTTGAGATAAGCAACTGCCAGTGTTGCAGAAACCAGAGAAGGCACTCTTCTTTTTAAAGTCACGATATCTCATCACAGTGCTCCATTGACTGTGCAGCTGGAGATGAGAGGATCCCTAAACACAGACCTGTGTATACTGTGCATTTAGATACAACAACATTCTGCAGCAAGGTCCCATGCAGTGACATTCTGCAGCCTATATTCAATTCTGCAAAACTGACATACATCTTTTTCAAGGTTAAAAAGAGAGGAGAATTATCCTATTCCTGCTCGTTATAAGGAGGGACAAGGAATTAGGTACTGAAAGTTCACCTCTGACAATTAGAAATCCTGCTCAGGCTTCCCTTTCTTGAATCCTGAGATTTCCCTAGATACTGCCCATCCATCTTCAAGCCTTTTTTTGCATTCACAAGGGCTAGAAACTGGACATTTTAAAAATAAGGCTGAGACTCACAAGGTGTCAGGGCTGAAGTCAGGTACAGGTCAGCATGAAAGACACAAGGCTCCGTTGCCAGTAAAGTCAACTCTTTATTCAAGGAAATGGCAGACAACTCAGCAACCCTTCCCAGCAGGTCTTGCCTCTATGGAGCAGTTGCCCAAACTGAAGGTCCCTGTCTCCCACCCTTTCTAAGGCTCCTCCTCTCCCAGATGTTTTCCAAGCAGTCTCAAACTGTGTCTGCACACCTCTGGTCTCTGCCCTCCTCTTTATTCTGTGTGTTCTTGGAGACCAGGGGGGAAGAGAGCTTGTCACAGTAGGAGAAGAAGACTCTCTGGATTCTTCAGCAGCCTCTTGACCCCCCCCCTCCTTCCTCTGCTTCAGCCTTGGAGTCTGAACTGCTTTCTGTCACCGGCTCTCCCTGCTCACTAAACTCCATTGCCCCTTCAGCATCCAGCCCTGCCTCTCCTGCTGACCTCTCTTTAGTGTCCCACCACCAACTCCCAGGCTCTGAGCCTTCTTCCTCTGGGGTTTCCCTTGGTGGTTCCCCTGCTGGTGCCTCCCACCACTCCTCTCTGTCCAGTTAGTCCCTGAAAAAGGTAAGACATTTTATTCCGCCCTTGTGTTGTGAGCATTGCTAAATGCACACAACTCTGCCAACCTGGGACTTCTCAGCCCTCCTTGATGCCTCTTAGTTCTGATCACCAGTATGCTGTGTAATCCTGCCCAGAGGTGTACCTAAGCTCCCTTGGCACAGAGCTGCATTGGTGCCCATCCCCTCGTCCCTTGTCCCCTTGGCAAGGAGCTGTATTGGCAGCTCTAAAACTGGGAGACACCATGAGCCAGAAACTCAAAAAGCTTGCTCGCTCCACCAGTGAATTCCTCCATGGCCGTTGGGGTCAGGTCTGCTCTGTGATGGCCCATGCCAGCAGCCAAATTCCTCCACCAAGGCACCCAGATGAGCCTATGTGCCTTGCCCAGCCACCCAGAGAAGCAGATGAGCAGCCCGGAGAGCACATAGATGGGCAGGTGGACTCAGCCACTCTGAGCCAGACTGGCAAGGCATGATTTTTGTGCCCCGCCCCCGGCCTGCATCCTTGGTGGGGACCAACCTTACCCAACCCCTTGGTATGCCCAGATCCATATCTACTGAGATTTAAGTCCTCTTGTGATCAATTGGACTTACTCCAGGGCAGCATTCCCCAACCTGATGCCCTCCAGATATCATTATGACTGATTTCCATCAGAACCTGCCAACATGGTGGACAGTCAGGGGCAATGGAAGCTGTAGTGACAACAACATCTGGAAGGCAACCAGATCAGGAACTACATCCTTGCCTCTCTAATGCAACAGCTGTCCCTGTTTTAGTGAGCAAAGTTCTGTGAAGTTGGGTGTGACATTTGCCAGCTTTACCCTTGGATCCTATTCAGCAATTCGCCTGCTTCTGCATTGGTTCTTGAAGATGCTGCTTAAAATAGCCTCTATTGCCATCCCTGGAAAAATGAAGTACTGTACATTTTCTCAACCCTTTTGCAACTTTCCCATGGACCACTTGGATGGAGCTGATGGACCACCAATGGTTTATGAACCACAACTTGAGTACATTTCGTTTACAGGGTGTCGGACCAGCTTTGTGTAGTGTGGAAACCTGCTTTGTGGTGAAGTTGGGCCCAGCAGGAGAGCCCCACTTTCAGACCATGGCCAGCCAAAGATGGAGGCTGGAGGGGAAGAATACAAAATTGCTACTACCCACTAAATAACACAGAACTATAATTCAGCAGGGAGTGGTCTTGCATAACTCCCCCTCTCCTTGTGTGTGCCTCTTCTAAAATAGTGCATGAAATCTACAGTTTTTATAGGTGTTTCGTAAAGAGTTATTTTTTTTCCTTAATGGTATACCAATAAATTGGAGTGGGGGAGTGCTTTTTAATCACTCGCATGGAATGTACGGAGCTGCCTTACACTGAGTCAGACTATTGGCCCATCCAACTCCCTATTGCCTGCACGGACTGGCAGCAGCTCTCCAGGGTTTCAGAAAGGGAGTCTCTCTCAACCCTATGTAGAGATCCCAGGGCGTGAACCTGGGAACTGCTGCAATCAGGGCAGCTGCTTCAGTCCTGAGCCAAGGTCTTTCCCTGAATGCTTTTAACTCAAAATGCTTTTAAATCTGTCTTAACTGATTCAGCACCAGCACCTGCTCCCCCCACTTTTGTGGTTTTGGGTTATTTCTTTTCTCTCTCATACACAAAAGTGCATTTGATGATTTTTGAGCAAATTCCTCATTTTTCAAATTTGGTCTACTTGTGTCTCTTTATATTCCCCAGGGGCATTTCATAGAATCATAGAAATGCAAGGAAGGGAACCTGAGCATCATCTAGTCCAACCCCCTACAATGCATGAATATGCAGGTGGCCCATAAGGGGATCAAACCTGTGATCTTGGCCTTATTAGAACCACACTCTAACCAGCTGAGCTAACTCGTGGTCCAGCAAATTATCTGACCATTGCAAATGTTTTTATTGAGGGGGAATGCAAAAATGGGGGACTGTTCCATCCCAACCCAGCTGTTGACTGAAAGATAAGGGAGTGTTTTGTGTGTGTGTAGAGCAGACAGGGAGAAATATTATTATTATTATTATTATTATTATTACCATTGGACCTCAAGATGACATTGCAGTCCATCAGCCCCACTCAGTATGCCTGATGTTCAGAGATAATTGGAACTGCAGTACAGCAACATCAGGACCATCACCATCTTCCCACCCCTGGTGTAGAGAGAACATCTACTGCAGCTGGATTGAGGAAGGCAATTAAGTGTGAACAGGATTTTTTCACCAAGAGGTGATGGGTCATGGAGAACTGGATTCCCTGAAACACCAGCAACCCCAATTTCTCAGCTTTTTAACATCCCCAGATTGCATTTTGTTTGTTTGTTTTGTTTTGCTTGCAACAATGAGGGCTAGAAACTTGATATTTACAGAAGAAACTGCTGTCCGGATGCGTTGAACACATGCAGCTAGGGTTGCCACCTGCCCTGCATAAATACAGGATTGTCCCATATTTCAATGTGAAACGCTATGTCCTGTATTGATACAGTTTTGTCCTGTATTTCAGGTGTTTTCTCTCAATCTGTGCCACGTTAAGAGATCCGCTCTAAACACATCTGTTTGAAAGGTGTGTGTGAAAGGTCATGTATTTAAGCTCTGAATAGCCAAGCACAGACAGATTTACAAATTCATGTGTATGCGTGTGCAACAAATTCCAGAGAGGCCATCCTGTTAGGTTGAAATAGATTGTAATGGATTGCTTTGAAGACACTTCAGCACCAGCTTGGGGGGGGGGATTCCCTCCAACCCCCCCACCCCACCCCCGTCCTGTATTTTGCCAGAATAAAGGTGGCAACCCTACACACAACATGGGAGAATGTTCAAAATGCTCTTTCAGTCACTTGACATCGCTGGTGGCCTTCGCAAACCCTGTTTTAAGAGAAGTATAATTTCCCTTTCTATACACCGTCTCCCCCGCGACTTCTCTTCAGCTTGCCTCTGCACATTTTGATTACCAATCAAGATCTCTGTGGGATTGTTTGAGACTCCTGCTCATCAAAACCGATGTTTACAGAGATGAAAAGAAATGACTTTTGCGTACCCGTAACAGGAAACACTGCCCACCTCATTGCTGTCGACACTGTGCCTGCCGTGTCTGATGCCTGACTCATGCGATGCCCAAGACGTTTTGCTACCTTTTGCCAAGGACAAGATGACTTTGCACTGACCGTTCCAATGAACAGAACTCAACCCAAGTGGCAGCTGAGAACTGAAATACTAGCTATGAGAGGTACTGCAGCCTCCACCGCTGCCGGATGCAGCAGGTTAGCTTCATGGCCACTGCCAACCAGGGCAGCTGCCTCACTCTGCCCAATGGTAGGGCCATTCCTGTTGGGCCTGCTCTGATACCCCCCCCCCCAGAAACGAGGTTGTTCCCCTCACAACTCCCATCACCCCTTATGCAATCACTTGCGAGTGTGTATGAAGCAACACTACTTACCAGGGGCATTAGGGCTCTATCAAGCAAGGATAGAAGCAGTTTTTGCTTTGCTTTTTTCCTCCGCATAAGCTTTTAAGCAGGCAGCAATTTGTGGCATCGTGCGTCAAGTGTGCCTTGTCTCTTTCAGGGTTTGTGGCAGCGGCAAAGAGATCGAGAGATGTAGCTGGAAGTCTGAAGAGTCGCAAGGCTCAGCCCACACTGTAGACTTTGCTGCTTTCTCAGCAAGTGTCCCAGAGTTCATTCCTCCTCCTGGCTGCTGAGTTCTGCAAGGACAGCATTCGGGAGGAGGAAGCTAATGGGCAGGGCCACCCCTGGGGTGGGTTGTTAAGCAAGGCAGGCGAGAGTTGGCGAAGGGGAGGCAGGAGCTAGTTGTTCAGCACATTCTTTGCCCTAATGAATGAGCCTCCATTGGTGACTGCATGCTCACCTGCTCCTGGTGAGGCCATGAACAATGAGAAAGGATTGGTGCCCTCTGCTCATCTTTCCTTCTGGATTGGGCCCACAGAAAATGGAAAGCTGTGACATTGGCAAGGACCTACCCAGAGAATCTTGCCCAAATCTCCCCTCTGGCCAGCACCCAGATTGAACTCTCGGTGCTGAAAACAGCATCCAGTGACAAAGTCAAATGCATTGGAGTGGGGGCTCTGCTGCTAAAACACCTGCAGCAATAGGCTTGCCTGAACCACTGCTTCCTCCTCCTTTCAGGTCAGTGGTCCCCAAGGAACCAGGATCTGGGCCACCTCGGCTTAGGCTCCTCCCCCAGAATCCGCTGGTGCCAACTCTGCACGGTTGAGATGTGAGATGAGGAAGAAGAATCACCAGTGTACCGTACCTTTAAATTATTACAGTGGTACCTCGGGTTAAGAACTTAATTTGTTCCGGAGGTCTGTTCTTAACCTGAAATTGTTCTTAACCTGAGGTTCGACTTTAGCTACTGCTTTAGCTACCGCTGCCACTGTGCCACCGCCGCACGATTTCCGTTCTCATCCTGAAGCAAAGTTCTTAACCCGAGGTACTATTTCTGGGTTAGCGGAGTCTGTAACCTGAAGTGTCTGTAACCTGAGGTACCACTGTATTATTATAATTTATTCAATCTTCATACCACCCTATACCCACAGGTCTCAGGACTGGCTCCAGGTAGAGTGGGAAGCTCCCATTATTTGCATGCTGTTCAGGCACATTGCAGTGAAAGGAATATCTGCTTGCCAGCATCTCAAAACAGGCAGAGGGCCCAGCGATTTGACATGTGCCAGCCTTTCCCCTTTGCATGGAGCTCCCTAATCCGCAACACTTTTATTAATTATTGTTAAATTTCACAGTTGAATTAGCTGATGCCATTAATCAGCAAAGTACTGACCTGGCTGATTTGGGAAAGGGGAGGGGAAGTTGCCAGAAATGCAAGGAACAAGACTGGCTTTCAAATATAAACAGCTTGCTTGCTTCTCTGTAAATAGGGAGGTTTTGAAGTAGGCTCAACTTCCAGATCCGACAAAACCACAAGCTCCACCCCAGGCCTTGCCCCGTTACCAGCACAGCTATTAATTTTAAGAGCTAACAAGCCTAAGTTTATATTGCCATGTGACACAAGGCAGTAGGGCCAGACTTCCGAAAGCAGCTTCAGAAATGCCTTTTTGGGATTTCCTGTCCTCTAGTTCAACTCAGTTTTGAACAAAGAACCATAATGCCTCCAGCTTGACAACAGCTTATCCCTCTGAGCCAGAGTCTAGAAATCATAGAATGAGTCCACTCATTTTCCATATCCTCTGGTTAGAATATTGCAAGCTCATTGTGCACTGCAAATGGGGCTTTCAGCATGGTCTATCAGTGATGCCTAATTGGACTCAAGGATTGTTATCCAGAGAGCCTTAAGTGTTCCTTTGATAGCTGTAGATGTTCCTAAATGGGCAATTCGAGCCGCAGAGACAGGTGGTCTGCATATGATAGTGCTTTTACAGCTGAAAGGGTCCTAGCGAGGAGCAGGGGGTAGGGAGAGAATAAGTTAGTGTTGCTTGAAGGGGGAGCACCTTAGGCCGAAGGCCACTTAGCTCTGGAAATTGTTGCCTTGAAGACTTCCCTGTTTGCCTCCACTCGTGATCTGCTTGTGTGCTTGTCAATAAAGCAAATGTTACAAAGACTGCATATTTCTCTTGTGCTCCTCTCTGGAAAGCTAAAAGGTAAAGGGACCCCTGACCATTAGGTCCAGTCGTGGACGACCCTGGGGCTGTGGCGCTCATCTCACTTTATTGGCCGAGGGAGCCGGCGTACAGCTTCCGGGTCATGTGGCCAGCATGACTAAGCCGCTTCTGGCGAACCAGAGCAGCGCACGGAAACGCCGTTTACCTCCCCGCCAGAGTGGTACCTATTTATCTACTTGCACACTGACGTGCTTTCGAACTGCTAGGTTGGCAGGAGCAGGGACTGAGCAATGGGAGCTCACGGGGATTCGAACTGCCGACCTTCTGATCAGCAAGTCCTAGGCTCTGTGGTTTAACCCACAGCGCCACCCATGTCCACCTGGAAAGCTAAGTGGGGTGCGTTCGGTGGGTTTCTGGTTATGACATCATCTCACAACTTCCGTTTCCTGAATGACTACTGTGTTACGTCCCATTGTCGGCCCTGAAACTTTCCCCTCACTTCAGACTTCAGGGTCAAGTGGGAAGGGACTTTGTGCATGCTCAGAAGCGCTAATCATGGGTGTTAGGGCACAGCCTTTGAGATACACCTTCAACAGCTGGAAGGTGGGGGGTTTTTTGCATTCATGACAGAATATCCTCTGCTCTCTCCACCTGCTGATCCTCTCAGGCAAAATACCCCACATTCCTCGTTAGAATGCACTCATAATTCCCCCAACAGGTCCAGTTGTTTGCCTTAACCTCTACATGTTAGATTTTGCCACCAGATGCTTGAAAATTAAGCCGAGCTGCATAACAGCCAGATTTTTTTTAAAATTATTATTATCTCTTAACAATGACATTTGGCCAAACCTGTTGGTTTCTCTTCCAAGCATTCTGCCAAAGCATGACCAGAATACAAAAAATGGGCTAAACAAATGAAAATTTAATGCAGTGACACCAAGGAATAGTAGTTGTTTGTTATCAAAGCCCCTCCAGAAATTGAAGCTGTTCCAGCTCTAAAAGAGCTCTCCTCCCAAGGGAGATGCAAAGAATATTTGCTCAGCAAAACAGAGAGAACACACAGAGCTGAGTACACGGAAAGTAGAAGGGGGTAGTTATTCAGAAAATAAAGGACAGAACGTCCCCCTCCTTCCCCAATTCACTGTGGTTTTTTAATAATTTTTTTAAAATTAGTTTTCCAATATATAATATTGCATATTATATATTCCAATATTATTATCCAATATATTATCCAATATAATCCAACAATAGCCAAATTATAACAGTAAGAATTAATTCCCAAATTATATACCATTATCAAAGTGCCAATCAACTATCAATTAATACATTTTAGTTAAAGTGGCTCCCTGCATGGTTTGGGTGCATTTCTGATCTTATGTCACTGTGTTCCATAATCTTAATTAATGTCAGTTACATTTCAGTTATAATAATAATCCCTTAGTCAGCAGCTACATAATTAATGATTTCCATTCGTGATGTTACAATATATAAATTTACAAAGCTTCAAATAAGGAACTATTATCTTTATTCTGCCCTGCGTGTGAAAACTGTTATATCCATGAAGATTCCTTGTGTCCATATATGCTGTTGTCTCTTTAACTTCCCAGCTGTTTTCTCCCATCGTGGCTTGGGGCAGAACTGTATCTCGAAGTTTCTCAGGGGTCTTATCTCTCTGTCCCTTGCTTCAATGTTTCGGAACAGGCGACAGTCTGCTAGAAACCATTCTGCCTCACTAGTAAAACATGTTGCAGATCTTCGCCATTCCCCTCTCAGCCTAGGAAAAGGGCAGTTTTCAAATGTGCTGAAGATTTAATCCAACTCTGCAGCATTCTTATCACAGCCCCCAAATTATTTTCCTTCCAGAAAGAGATGGCCTAATTAAACTTTATCTTAGATTACGTTCCATCAGTAGCACACACAAATCTGAGTTTTCCTCATCTGTTGCTTTTAAATGGAGGTGAGGGGACCTACTCTTGCCTTTCCAATACTGTCATACTTGAGCTTCCCCTCCCTTTCATTTCAGTTTCCATTTTTGCTTGTTAATATCAGTATTACTCCAACATCCCTTCCTCACTTGTAAATATCTTTTTATATTATATTCCGGAGAGGGTTGCTGATTCCTATAGAAAAGAAAATGTGGGCTTCCCTCCCCCCGTCTCTCACTCCGAAGAAAATCATCTCTCAATTCAAACTTTTGATCCATGTAGCTGGTATATTCCACAGTATGTTGTTGCAATCCTTTCCCACCATGTGCCAGTACTTTAAAGCAGATTTAAAGGTAAAGGTAAAGGTACCCCTGCCCGTATGGGCCAGTCTTGAGAGACTCTAGGGTTGTGCGCCCATCTCACTCAAGAGGCCGAGGGCCAGCGCTGTCCGGAGACACTTCCGGGTCACGTGGCCAGCGTGACAAAGCTGCATCTGGCGAGCCAGCGCAGCACACGGAAACACCGTTTACCTTCCCGCTAGAAAGCAGTCCCTATTTATCTACTTGCACCCGGGGGTGCTTTCGAACTGCTAGGTTGGCAGGCGCTGGGACCGAGCAACGGGAGCGCACCCCGCCGCGGGGATTCGAACCGCCGACCTTTCGGTCGGCAAGCCCTAGGCGCTGAGGCTTTTACCCACAGCGCCACCCGCGTCCCTAAAGCAGATTTAACATCCATTTAAACAGAGAACTTCTGCTTCTTAATGGCGGTGTAGGAGGGTTTTCACCAGGTGAGGGTTTTTTGCACTCAGCGCCTCCCTCATCTCATGCCAGAGCGAGAGCCAGGTACTTGGACAACCTGCAAGTGAAGCCCATTCTCCCCAGCCCTGGAGGGAATTTGCAAGGGTGATTTACCCTGTGTCCTTATTTTTCGTTTGCTGTCCTGAGGGCTGCCTCCATTAAAGCAGGCAGGACCGGAGGCCCCAATTCACTCTTTTTCTAACCCCCAACCACAACTGTTCCCATCCTGCCAAGATCTGGAAAAGGGCCTGCAATTCTTAGAAATGAAGCCCTCCAAAAGTGCTGCAATATGGGTTGTTCACTGGATTCCATTGCTGAGCTCCTCTCCAACAGGAACTGTCAACTGTAGTTCAGCGATGGGCTAATGAAAGGGGCACTAAAAATAATTAAGACATCCAGAGAAAACGACATGCAAAGTGGCGATATCTGAGTCTATGTAGTCGGTAAATGCCAAGAGGAAACCTGAGGCTCTCCAGATAACAGAAGCTTGTTATATAGAGAAGAGGGATTTGTTCTCTAGTGCAGAGTATTTGCTTAGGGTTCACAACCTTGGAGTCTTGGGTCCCGATTCTGCAGGATGATTTCTCTTGCACAAAGCCCAACTGAGATGTACAGAAGTGAATACAAATACAGAGCTATACGGTAGAGGCGACAGGCTTCCTGCAACTACTTCTCACTAAAGCAGTGGCCAGGGAACCTGTTTCTTCTGGAAAGCCACATTCTGTCGTGGTATCCTGCAAGGACTGTGTGGGGCCAGTGGGTGAAGCAGCAAATGTGAATTTTTGCCCAGCGGTGCAAAGCCCAGAAATTGCTACATCTCTCCTGCCCTCCCACCCCCAGCCTGTCTCCATCTGGGTGAGCAAGAGACATGATCACAGTTCAAGTACACATTCCATACAGGCAAAAGCACTCTAGGTTACAGAGCAGGGCTAAGTGGTGTGTGTGTGTGTGTGTGTGTGTGTGTGTGTGTGTGTGTGTGTGTG